>LUGF01025423.1:297914-317017 GCA_001625245.1 Calycopis cecrops
CTTGCTTTAAGGGCGTTACCATCAGTAACTACAGTCTAACAAAGAGCCTAAAATGCTTTAAGGCTTTAACGACTGCAAGAGTTTCTAATTCATATGAATTACATTTGGATTCTAGTGTAGTTGTTCTTAAACTAAAATAGCTAATGATTTTGTGACAATTATTCTCAATTTGAATAAGCAAAGCCGTGAGAACTGGCATCGGTATGAACTTCAATAGGTATATCATTGTTAAATATTGAAAGAATGGGCTCCGATAACAGGTAAGTAATAATTTCTTTGGTTAATTCCCAGTTGTTATTTTGCGAACAGGGGTTTTCATGGTAAAATGTCTATGTGTTCTATTAGTATTTCATTAAGTCTATATGTATAAATAATTCTTCCAAGGTCTAATCCGTAAGTTGTCAGTTATGTCAGTATCGATATAATCCAAAGTATTCTGGGGGAAAGAACAAGAAATAATACAAATATTAAGTTGCCTTGTAATACTTACGTCACTAAAAGTAATTGTTATTTTCAGACTGGGTGTATTTAAAATGTCTATACTGAGTATAACAGAGAATGGTAATTTTCTACAAAATCTACAATAATATGCAGACTGGTGAATTAATGAACACCATATAAAAAGGCTGTTCTATATATCACTTTATGTAATGTAAGCACTTCAGTGGAACGTTTCCTAGGGATAGATCCAACATTTTTTTTTGTAAAATTAAGGAATCTTCGACACCAGTATGAATTAAACAAGGGTTGTGTTACCAATGTGGATTTCCGTGCTACCAGGTATTTCGCGCTGAACGAAACGAACGAAGTTTGCCTATAATTCGCCCTTATTGGTCGTAATTCTAGGCTTCAACCGGCAATCTTTCATGAGATGCCCTGCTCTGTTACAAAACTCGCAATAGTCTTACAATCTCACGCTCGGTGTCCTAGTTTTTCGCATTTAATGCATGTAAATTCTGAACGGGGTTACTTTGCCAAAGTTTCATTAAATAATGCAGATTCTGCTAGGCGTTTTCTATAATGACGTAGATTGGCAATCAATTCAGCCAATGATGATCGTTGTAGTTCCGCTTGAATAAACTTTGGGCGGACTCCCGACATGACAGCTTCGACCATTAAATCTTCAGGAGCGTTAGGGGCTATTCTTGAAAAGATACGCGAAGCTTCACTGACGTACGCTGAATTACTTTTTGCGTCATTAAATGTAATACACATTTAATGACGCAAATTTAAATAAATAAAACGCAAAAACGCACACAATTTGTTGGTAAAATGGATATATCCAGATTCAGCTTTAAATCGGGTGTGAAATTCGTGCTTTATTTCGACCATAGCCATAATTGTGTGTATTAGTATCAGTCCAGAGCTTAGCGAGTCCTCGTAAACATGACAATGCTTTCATGGAAAATTCCCAGAGGTTGATCAATGAAACCACTTGCTTGCACAATTCTTCCGTTCCGTTTAATACACAAATATAAAACAATTAAAAATATAAAAAGCTTATTCGAAGTGGTCTCCATTGGCTGCAATACAGGCCTTTAAACGTCAGTTATCAATTGAGGCCAGTTATCAATAGAAGCACGCACTCTTTCCATGGACAAATTCTTCACTGCCAATCGTATGGATTGTTTTAGGGACTCCAAATTATCATGGCGTTTAGAGCAAGCTGTACTCAAAAACTGAATATAAATTATAATCCAGCGGATTAAGATCGGGACGACTGCCAGTCTTCAGCTCTGATGAAGTCCCAGAAGTTCGCTTCCAACTAAGACGGCGTGGACCGAGCTTTATGCCCCGGCGCCGAATCTTGCTTTGCCATAAGTACTTGGTTACTGAACATGGTGTTATTAAGGGGCTTAACTACCTTCTCAAGAATGGTATCTTTATACACTTGTGACGATGTTTTGATAGCTTTTTCACAAAAATATGGCTCAGTCACTCCTTCATAGATAACACCCCCCCAAACCATCATTGAAGTCGGATAATGCCCACGTTGCACTCTGTCAACTAATTGGGAAGCTTTCTTAGAGCTTTGTAAAAATTTTCTCATCTGTAAACAATTTTTTTCTGTGACCTCCTTTTGCGTACCGCTTCAGTAGTTGTTTCGATTTCACCACCCTATTCATCTTTAATTTATAAGTTAAGAAATGACCAGTGCGTCTCTTAAAGGCTGCAAGTCCTAAGTAATCTCTTAAAATACGCGACATGGTTCTAGGTCCTATCCTTATTTGTCGAGATAAAATCTTTTGCTTTCGGACAGGATTTCTTCGAATTATTTCCCTTACTGGTTTGACCACCTTTTTGTACGAACACTACGTGGGCCAGATCTTTCTCTGTCATAGACAGAGGAAGTCTCATTGTATCTATTAATAGCCCGGTATACAAACATTTGACTAATACTAAGTGTATGGAGTTTCGATGTAACTAATTCTTTAAAATTATATTAGTTATTAATACAGTAAACATTACAGGTTCACATTAAATGATGTAAAAACATGATTTAATTAATGTCTTTAATTTACTTAAAATTGGCACTTAGGTACGCCTGTAAGTACTTATATCACAAAATTAGCCGAGAACAAAATAAAAACAGAGAACAATGATCGTAATGTTAGCTTAAAAAAATATAAAAAGTAAAGTAATAAAATAACAAGTGTTGTTAAGATTATTGGATTTTTAATATCATAGTCTGCTTCATAAATCTTATGAGCGTGTTACGTGTTAGCGTAAGATTAGCAATGTGCACTGCTTATTCTTATTATAATAAAACTATTTTAAGGGATTCTATCGTGATTTATTTAAGTACTTACTTTATAATCCCTAGGTTTCAGAAGCTTTACAGCAACCATGGTCATGTAAAGCTTCTAAGACCTCGTAACTGTAAAATATTGAAGTTCGTCCTGTTACCGCTTGAACCCATAGTTTACAGAGAAGGATTTTGACAAGCGCCAAATTACAATTGTTTTATGTTATCTAAACGACACAATACAGTGAACGCTAATTAGTGTAACGTTAACATTTAGTTCTACATACCTATTATCATATTTTATCTAATCGCCAGAATTGTATTAGAATAGAGAGGGAAACCCCACTCCCATTGTATCTAATCCATCTTCCTTTTTTCATTTTCAGATCATCAATGTAAATACAATTACTTCTGTGAGACATTTAGTAGTGTCACATGATATGTCGGAAAAAATTGAAATAACCTGTTATTAAATTATAATTACTTACTTGTATTGACTATATTGGTCAACGCCGAAGTGTATAATTATTCTCTATCCGATAAATATTTTTAGTGATAACTATACGTATCTGAATATTCCTAATGCACAATATTTATAGAACTGCGAAAAAACAGCATAATTGATATCCATAGATCGATAATTTATTGTCTACTCCCGTGCATCCCTACGAAAAGTACATTTAACAATTAACAGTAACCAGTACGCCACAGTCAGGAATAGACGTTAAGCGGTGACATCTTGAGCGTTACGGGGGACTGCTAGTTTACAGTCTACATATTTTATTATGATCGATGCTAACGGAATTATTATTTTGCAAGTGTTAGGTAATTAAAAATGACTGGTCAAATGTGCACTATAACATATCCTGTGCAGATGGCTCGTCGATGTAGACAGCCGCCGTAGCCGAAATTCGGCTAGGACGACATAAATCAAATAACCAGTGAGTGGGTTCATAAGTTACAAAACAAAACATCGACATCTAAAAAAGAAGGTATTTGCACATCATTCTATTTTTGTAGGTTGTTAATTTTCGATTTGGCGTCGGCACTGAGCGAACGATATATGCGGCCTGGAGGTTAAAGGGTTAAGGGGGTTGGGATGAGCGGTAGCTCTGTCGAAGTGGCGTTTAGAGAGCTCCTTAAAGTGCCCTCTAATGGTAGGAAGCTCGAGATTGCGAATGTACCAGCCCGTAGACATTCGAAGAAATTTATTTTGCACTGGATGTGAATGGACATGCGTGTTCGAACACTACGCTACAGCATCAGCGGAGGTGCAGAGTGTGAGCTGCCTACATACCTACTAACTTGAAGGTTCTGTACCTTCAAGGCCATTTGAAGTATCAAATATTTAAAGTCACCGAAAAAAATCGAGGTACTGTTGGGTCTTATCGACCCCTGCGCGCTCACTCGTAGATTAAAGGTTTTCTAAAGCTATATAAGCTTTTTATAAAGGTGGGTAGGTTTTTACCAAAGTTCAAGATTTATTTAACAATAATAAAAGCCTAATTGAAAGAATGAATTTTTATCAGTTATTTGACATTATAAAAGATACACTACATTTTCGTAATTTATTTTTCTTGGCAATCTTCAGTTATGTTTTTCAAATCTTCTAGATCATACCAAAACTGAGAATGATACAATGCAGCAATTTCAACTTCCATTTCCGCAGCAGTCACTAAAATAAGTATATTATATTTTTAAAAACTATTTCAAGTATTTAATAGCAATATAAATAGAATATAATTAATTTTTATCTCACTTATGTGATATGACACGCTAGTAACGTTCTTTTTCAAAGCAGCCAAATCGTATTCGATTATTTTATGAACTTGGTCATAAAAATGAGCGCTATTCACATCAATATCCGATAAGGATCTAAAATCTTTCTTGTCTTCGGCATTCATTGTAAAGTACAAGAACCTTGTAACTTGCAACTATGTAGATACTTCGGTTCAGCAGTAGCCTGTGGCAGCACTGTGGCAGTAGCCAATTATCTCTGGCTGTATTAAGAGTTTTTTTTTTTAATTAATTCGTTCATATTAAAACGGCTAAGACAAGAGGCCATGCAGCCTTTTCAAGTAATTTTTTTATTCCTAAAAATGAAACCAGTATTTTTTTGATTTGATAATCAAATAAAAAATACTTTACTATCTTCGATTTTACTAAGATTTATAAAAGTCGAATATTATAAATTTATTCTTCCATGGATATTTAAATTCCCGTATTAAGTTTATCAAATCGCGATGAAGCAGTTGGCCTAGGAAGGAAAGAGGATGTACTTCTCGGTCCCTTAGTACCGATATACTATTCACTAATAATATTATTGAAATTAAATATGATTATTTTAGAAAAAATATAATATTGATATTTTCTGGTGATAATGTCAAATACACATTATAACCTTGTGCCCTGTTGCTGACAGATCAGGAGCATCTTAATATAGACGGGCGAGAGTACCCGCGAGTTTTAGCAGGTATTCAGCATAGCCACGACCCTCACACATCCATCGGATCTTACCTAAAACCGGTGGTAGTGTGCAAAGCATTTCCTCGCGAAATCAAAAAGAAAATATATACACATTCCTAAGAGAGAGCTTTTGATAATATTCTGATTCTGTAAAATGGCAAAATAAGGAATGTTAATCTAATAAAAACTAGACTTTAGACCACTCAATTGAAGTATTATATCTTAGGCTGTCTTCTCTATGATCTTCGACAAATTCAAACGCTAGGATTAAAAAAATAATATTATTTTAATCTGTCCTATCTCCAGGGCTGTCACGCGTTTCGATTTTTAGAATACCTACCTAGCTCACAAAATAAATAAATTGATGTTTTGTACTCATATTTCCATAAAAAAATATTTTAAAGTAGAGTTCTTATATTAGTGTATTTTATCTCATACTACTTTAAAAATGATGAGCGACGACGATCGTGATATTGATATTGAAAGCGATGTTAGTATTTTTCTTTTGTTTTGTGCTTGATTTTGATAAATATACATGCTACGTTCACATTTCCTTTTCAGGCTGAAAATGATTCAGATTCTCGTCCCCATGCCAGGAACAGCCTTAGTGGTGGAGGCTATTATTCGCAGGTAAACAAATTATCGTCAACATTTGGATGTGATAGTAATTAACATGGAGACAACATTTTGCAGACTAAACATTTTTGACGATTTATTGTGTTTTTAGGCCGAAAAAAGAGCACACCACAATGCTTTAGAAAGGAAAAGGCGAGATCATATAAAAGATAGTTTTACTTCACTGAGAGATTCTGTACCAGCCTTGCAGGGTGAAAAAGTGGTATGTTTATAAATTATATGAAATATATATTTGTTTTTTTTTTTAAGAACAGCCACCAATAATTATAGTAAACTTAAAAACATATACATAATATAAATAAGTAATTTCACCACATATTTACAAAATTTGTCACTCATTCTTGACCTATACGGTCATGGTCATCATGGTTTTGTGTTGGATTGTCTCTGTATAATATAGTTACCCCAATATGCAGGCACCCACATTGCTGTACTGCTGTACTTTTACTACTAGGTACTTATTAGTTCAAATGAGTCTTTTTTATTTACAAAGAGTATAAACGGTTGCCCCCTTATACTATTACGAGCAATTGAAGCCATATTCATGATTACCGATGCTCATATACATCCACGTACAGGCTATAAAGACACATTGCTCTTCCACCTTCATGTGCTGCTAGCTACTACTGAACACCAAATGAAAAGCGACTGTCACTTTACACCGGTATCTTGTAAGTGAAAGGTACCTCCCCAATCGTGCCAGCCTAATTCGGCTACACGATACAGATACATGCAGTGTCCACCTCTTACTAAATGCAGTTTTGTTTATGCCAGTAATAATGGTACTGTGTGTCTCACTATCCAAGATGCATTTTTTACCTTTAACAATGAGTGGACTCATAAGATAACTCAGATGGTCTCATGCAGTTTGATTCATTTTCTTAAAGTCAGGCTTTTCAAGGGATGTCTGGTATTGCCAATTTCACAATTAGAGGCCCCAAAAACTGGGAACACTAGTTGCTTTTTACAATATTTCAAGTAGAGACATTTTAATATGACTGCATGTATTAACCAACCAAAATTACTTTTCCATTGGGATCCAATGCTTTTGAGGTAAACTTTGATTATAGAAGAAGCAAGTTTAAAAGTTTTAATTAATAATTTGTCGTCTGATGAGTTAAAGATGTGATACTATAACCGGGTAACTCTGGGAATTACTGTACTGCTCAATATACATAGTATTTTATTTTAATTTATTATCTAAGTAATGGTCTAAAAATAATCTAGGCGTCACCCATGTATGTTTTGATAATTTTCTGTTAAATTTTAACTCCTTTTTGTCATACAGATCAAAATAAAATCTCTTTCTTAGCATATGGCCTATGCAAAAGTATGTGTTCGAACATGTTTACCAATAAATTAATATATAATTAATAGTTTATTTTCTCACTACAACACATATTTCTTAACAATAACAATGAGGTTTAGGTAAATATTTATTATACATTTATAATAGAGTTTATGCATATTGTATATAAAATAAAAGACATCAAATATATATTATTTTTACAAAACTCATCATCATCATCATCATCATCATTATCTTCAGCCTATTGCAGTCCACTGTTGGAAGTTTACAAACATTGTATTTAAATTTAGTCTCTGTCATAATTCTTTCTTTTTATTTTAAGGCAAGCCGTGCTCAAATTTTGAAGAAGGCAGCTGAATATATTCAGTTCATGAGACGAAAAAATAACTCTCACCAGCAGGATATCGAAGACTTAAAAAGGCAAAACAATGGTCTTGAATGCCAAAGTAAGTGATTTCTTTTTTTGTATTATAATCAAAATACCTATTTAGTTCACATTCTACATAAAATTATTTGCTATTATTCTTCCCTTGTGAATACCCCGTAAATGATTTCTTGTTCCATAAATAAAATGTAGCTTGTTTCCTGTGCATAATATTTTTTAAATACCTAGTTATTTTAAAATTACTGAAGACACAAGTATATTTATTATTTAAGTAGATTAACCAACCTGTGCCCACTTCCTTGGGAGCCATAATAAATATAACTTTTAATTGCATCTAAGGAGTGTAAATCATCACAACCATCATTAGCAAAAAGATGTTTACTGCTTGATATAGGCCTTTCCCATAGAGCACTGTAGGTCATGGTTACGAGCCACTTGTCACTGGGTTGGGGGCCGTCCAACACTCCCATCTTCCTGTATAAATACTTATATTAATCTAAAATTTAAAATTTCAGTTCGAGCCTTAGAAAAGGCCAGAGCTACAGGCAATTACATGGATGCACATGAACTAGGACTTGGCATTAAATCTGAGGACAGCTCACATGATACTGACAGCTCCGACGGTGAAGGCACTGCCAGACGGGTGAAGAAACTCAAAATAAACGGAGTCAGCGTTTAAAAACAACCCATTCTTTATGTGCGTTTTTATTTTCATGTATATTTTGCCAAAGCTCATTTCTGTGTATGGATGTTGTGAAACCCGTAATATGTAGCATTAACAAAGTTTTATCAACGGTTGTAGTTTAGCTACTACACATATTTAATCCCCCTTGAATTACTTATGGTACTAATTATTACCAACATCTTGGTGTTTGAATATAATCTGTAGACCTAGGATAGTTCATTCATATTAAAAGTAGTATGGCTGGCCAAAGGCTCCATTACTTTATAAATAATATTGCGGTGTGTAAGTTGAATCAATGAGTTGTCTATGTTCGCTCTATCTTGCATAGGTTTGGTGTGGTAGAATCATGGCACCAGTTGTGCTATGGTTACATGCATGCACCTTATACAGCACCATCAACGAGTCTCTAAATGTGCTGCTGTACAAGTTTATTCAAGGCGAATGGTTTAACTTATATACTGCAATCCGTTTGGATTATATAAGTTTTCCACTCCTCATATTATACTTTTATTCAACCTATAACATGAGATAAACAATGTTCTGTGACAGAATGAAAACTAGGCCACATAATATACATCCATTTTATGCAAGTGTTAATAATTCTAATGGGGAATGTTATTTTAGCTGCAATATGTAATGCTCATGTGAGCAAAATTACGCATTATGCAGTATACGAAGAAGACTTATGACATGTATGTATATAATTATATTGTAATATTCGCTCTTTTAAGGACATCGAGAGTTAAGATTGTAATCTTAAATTTAATTCTGTTTTGTCCTAGTTTACTTTAATAGTAATGAATTAATAGTGATTCTTTTAAATAAAACAACATGTCCATTGACTAATTAACATTCAAATAAAGTCTATAATTGGCAATATAAGAGGGTGCTTTGTCTGAAATATTTGTTTCACCAGTTTGTTCAGCGGGACTGTTACAACTGTATAATTTATTGAACGGCAACTTACAGCCTAGATGGGGGACACGATCGGAAAGGTACCTCTCGCTCTCATTATACTGCCGCTAAGTGGTGGGTCCACTGGGGGAGGGGGTTGAAAGCGGGCAACGTACCTGTAGATGCGGATCTTAATGGGCGTGGGTAGCGGCTCCACCAGGTGGCTCCTATTGTTCGTTTTTTTTCCTTCTGCTATATAAAACTTAACATGTGATTTTACAGCATCATGAAAGTGTGAAATCATAACCCTAATCATAAAATCACGCCATGCAGAAATGTTAGGTTGATTTTGGCATAAATTACCACTCACTAATAATTGTCGTGGTGGGTCAGTGCTTGTGCGAAATAATAATCATCGTCCTGCAGTCCACAGCTAAACATTCAAACGGTCCTTTTTCGGTGGACGTTATTACGATTGTATTTTTAATTTTTTTGTGGCCTGTGGTTGATTTATCCGATGGTACACAAAACATGTTCTTTTGTGTTACGTGTATAGAAAAAAATATTTACTTTTCGTAATTAAGGATATTTTTATATTTTACGTTTTCGATTTTTTACTTATAATATAATTTAGTTATGTTTTTTTAAGATTAATTTTAATGTAAGGTGTATAAATTAAAATCTAGATATATGTAGACGTGGTAGTTAGGCAGTTACCTTGTCTTGAATATCTACTACGTTAGTATAGATGCTGCGTTCAGAAGGGCTTACCTTTAATCTTAGATAATAAAAAGTATGAATTAAATATACGGTCAGCCTTTTAAAAGTTGCACTTTAAATGCGGATTGTAATTTCGACTTTAAACACATGTTTTAAGGTTGCAGTTGGTTTAGATTCAAGCTGTTTAGTTATATCGCTGAAAAAATGTTTGTAAACTGAACTTTATGATTTGAAATGAAGGTACATGTATTTTTTTTCAACGAAGTCAAGAAACATTTTTTTTTCTAATAAACCGTGCATCTATATTTTTTATAATCAAAGCCTTTAATCGATTATTTAATTGTTGCGATTCGCTGAAGGGTAACGAATTGTGGACGTATCATCTTACAACAACAAATCAAGTGTAATAAAAGGTGAATCGACTAAGTAATACTGAGTATGTGCTTACTATAAAAAGTAATAAATGTACTTCAATGTGATGTTCGTTTTATGTAATTTACCTAATATTTTTCTCTTTTCAGGCTGAATTTTATTTACCTATACTTTTATGACTCCACAACGATATTCAAGAAATACTTTATTGATAGCGACATAAATTTACATTATAATAGATAGGTATGATAAAGATCCACAGTAAAGAATGTATTTGAATATTCAAATCAATGAGCTGCTTCCCAGTTGTTACACATTTCCGTTTCTTTTACAAAATCGCTCAAAAAAAAGAATTCCAGCAACTACGAGGAAAGATGCTACATGAAATAATGAGAATACAATAAGTGAAACAGTTGCGCTAAAATTTTATGCTTTTCGCTTCGATGTGTCGATGCTACACACGTTTTACTTATATTTGGTATAGTGCATAATAAAGTCAGCGACCGACCCTGGTGGGGACTTAGAGGGGCTGCAGCCCCGCGCCCCGTAATGTTTAAAAGTCTTAAGTTAATTTTATATCGATAAAACGGCCCTCGTTTTAACTCCGAGGCGTAGCCCCGGGCCCTCCGGGAGCCTAAAGGTACAAGTTGGAAGCGTACGACATGACGCAGCAGCGGACGACGTGTAGTCGCTTCATGTCGTCACGACATGTCGTCACGACCTGTCGCTGCAGTCATGAATTCGAACCCGACTGCAGATGGCAACAGCAGATGGAATCCAGTTGATTCCGAGTGTTCCGTGAAGCAAAATAAATAAATAAATAGAAACCAGTAGAGTCGTTGCGACACGTCGTCCGCTTCCAACTTGTACCTTTATCCGTCGTTGAATAAAGTGAATTATATTCATTTAGAAAGAAGAAAGAAAGATTTTTATTGGGAACAATAACAATTATCAAATTTACAATCACACATTAATATATATAAGCAAACAAACTTGATACGAGTACTGTGACCAATAGAGGTGGCCACTCAGCATTTGTCATATCAATATAAAATAATGATATGACGCTGATTTTCAGTGACTCCTCGCTAGGAGCGACAAAACTGACAGGTTACTTAACTAAATATTCTAATTTAATTTACTTATTTAGTCATTCAGAGGGAATTCGTCTCCATTCCGGCATCGGTAAGTCTGGTTATAAGCTGTTCGTATTGATGACGGGACATTCCACACTGCGAGGGCAGGTCTGGTAACATATTCAAAAGACTTCTGGATAATTCCGACGCTAGTTCTGTTCGGTTGTTCTGTGAACGAAATGTTTTTATCGCAGTATAACTAAAGGACTAGGGATTTCTGTCCGCGGACAAAAATGTATGTAAAGTACCGCGTACTTTTAATCCCTCATTTGCGTTACTCGATACAGTTGTAAGCGATCTATTTTAGCGGACCAAAAAGTCCGCGGATAAAAATCCCTCGTCTTCGGCAGGCCTTTAGTGTATATTTTTGTCTAGAACACTGATGTGTGAAATATTATGTACGCTTTTTTATTGTTCAAAACATTTTTGAGAATCCAATTATATTATAGGTATATTTTGCAGAGGAAGCCATCGAGCAGACTGTTCCTCTGATTATAGGTAATAGGTAACAACCAAATCTCATCGACATATTCTGCTAATGCACCAAGCATTAGCAGAATATGTCGATGAGATTTGGTTGTTCTTCCAATTTATAAATTGGGTCATAAATACAAATACTAACAAATCCATATCTATAATATCCACCTACCTACTACTTACCTCGGTATTATATGAAATAAGGTGGGTGGACCATAGAAGGCCATGCTCCTTTGAAGGCCAACTATTAAAAAATCATAGTTATTGACATGTAAAGACATATTCCTTCTACTACGCACTAAGATCCATCAAAGTCGAGTCCACAAACGCGGCGACAAGTCGATGGCGCCGCTATTGTGGCTATGCGATGCCACGTTTCGTCGTTCGCGAATAACAATTGTAACGTCGACAAACGTAGTCTACGTTTGTCGACGTTACAATTGTTATTCGCGCGCACAGCAAAACGTAGATTTTTAGTCAATTACCTATTATTATCTCATATTTTTTTACTGTGAATTGTCGTATCAGGATATGTTTATGGTACTAAAAGAAAAAAAACATAGTTTAGCTCCAATTTAAGTTAAAATATTGGTAGTTTTCTTAGGAAAGCCAGCGGTTCCTTATAAGGCCAATCAAAAATTTCACGGTTGGCCTTGCTAGGGTACATAGGTCTTACAAGGAACATTTACAAACTATGAACATATGAACAATTACTTTTTATTTACAAAATTATTAATTTAGTCTGTGGTTTCTATTATTTTATTATAATTAATTTGAAAAAGTCGTAATAGTTAGTTTGGCCGATTTGGGAACATTTTGGCCTTACAAAGAACGGACCCAAAGGTAGGCCATTCTATGTAAAAAAAAAGTTTTTAATTTCATTAAAAAACACGTTGGGAAGTTATTTAATGCCAATATAATACTCATTACTACTATTTTCAAGTAATTTCCATCAATATATTCTTAGTTATACAATGGTGTTCAAGTAATGTTCGTTGAGTTTTTTATAGATGATTCAAATATACTAAGCATTTAATGTTTCGCATAAGTGATAGAGCTTATTATGTTATTTTAGTAACAGCGGATATATTTTTTATTACAATTCTAATTTTAAGTTTATCGATTGATGTTTAATATTGGCCTTGTTTGGAGCCGTGTTCCTTGCAAGGCCATTTGGAATAGCTTTATAAAACCAGAGTTTAATAAATAAAGTGACTAAAGTTAGGTAAAAAAAAGTCATTTGCATGGTGCATAATAAAACAAAGTACTACTTAATAACTCGTTTCCTTCATTTATCCTATAAATAAACGAATAAAAGGCATTTACTCGTTAGAGTGGCCTTCCATGGTCCACCCACCTTATCCCTTTTTTCTTTAGAAATTAGATAATTAGAAATTATTTAAAAACTAAAGATCCCGATTTTCCTATTAACTCGTTTATTTGTACCTAGGTACCTGAAAAAGGGTGTACCTACCTACCGCGTTTTTTATTTTGGGAAGACAATCTCCATGCATCATTTACCTAGCCATGTCGATATGGATGCGAGTAAGTCGGTTGTCTTGGCTATAATCATTTTGAAAGATAAATATGTCTATCTTCGCGTTTCGTGCAGTTAGCGAGTCTATTTCTAAAGGCAACCATTATTCTCCTACATCTGCATACCTAAGTATTATCCAAATTCTCGTTTGCCCCCCTTGCCCCCGATCCTATATGCCGCCTTATCTATACTTCTATACTAATATAAAGCTGAAAAAGAGTTTGTTTGTTAGAACGCGCTAATCTCTGGAACTACTAGTCCAATTTGAAAAAATCTTTCAGTATTAGGTAGTCCATTTAGCGAGGAAGGCTATAAGACTTTAACGGACTGCGGTAAAAAAACTGATTCACGTAAACGAAGTTGCGGGCGTCCGCTAGTATAAGTGACTAACATTTAAGCTGAGGACAGCTGATATGGCGAGTCGCTGAAGCTGCAAAAGTTCACAGCGCCTGGCGTGCGCGCCAATGTCTTCAAGGAGCTGTGTCAGCGCACGCCCGTCGCTTGGTTGTAAATATATTGTTCTGGTAGCACTCCTGGAGCAGGCCCCGCGGTTGTCGCATACTTCTACGAACAATTCGGTGCCGCCCACTGCAAATAGATACATACTTATAAACAAGCCCTCTTTTGTCCCTTTGCCTTTGTACCACGTTATTTGTTGAAAGTTGTCCCTCCATAATTTGTCCCCTCCTTTCAAAATTTGCTAGCTTTTTGTGGAGAAGAACGCTCTCCTTGTGAAGGTATAAGTATGAAATAACAGCCAGCTAATTCCTTAAAGCACAGCTCAACTCTGAAGGTCTTGTGCTAAAGATTTTAAAACTTTCCAAAATAGTCCTAAGACAGGATATCAGCGCCGTTTATACTCTTGTGGTTCGGAGAGTCGGCCTTCGCCTGACTTCTCCAACCTGAACAGCATGTCGGGCTGCCGTCTATCGTAATAGAAGAATGAGAGTAAAGAGTGCACTTGCGTCTGCACAGTCACTTTTGCATTATAGGTAGTAGGTATGTCCTGAGTAGTTGGCTGCCATATCTACTGTTCATTCTCTTACTTGGACTACTGACGGGAAATTTCAATAGGGGCACTGTAACTAAAATTTATGTCATGTGGCATTCTCTTTGACTACCCCATTAAAGAACTGGTGTGAAGGTGTGTTGTTGTTGTAGATCCTTTTAATTGAAATTGAAGCATCTGATCCCACGGCAGTTTAAGAGAGAGTTTTAAGGTAATTTTGGCGATTGCATTTTAAATTACCTAGCATCTAGCACTACTAGATTATATCTACCGTTTTAAAAAACATCATATACTTATACCTGTGTATGGTAAATATGTTTCTACGGCAAAATGTTCATTATAGGACCCCAATAGGAATGAGTCATTGCTACCAAATTTGCAGTAGAAGGAATAAGTCAGAGGCGCATCTTTATCAATTGCTGCCAACGTACTCACACGAAACAAAGTCTCCAGAGCTACTCCATGTTCAGGAGACACCTAAAACGATAGAGGAATATTTAGTTTGGGCACTTCGTCATTCCACGCAGGCATGAAAATAGATATAATAAAATAAAATGATTTCTCGGGTCAGACCAAAAAGGATTTTATTTAGCCTGACCTGTCTGTAATCTAGTCTTGCAAGTTTACTTGTTCAGTAACAATGTTCAGAAGAAAATTACCTACTAATGTTCAGGTTCACGCACTATACAATCTATTTCTCCTTTTAGATCACTAATTGATTAATTTGTGTGGTAAGGCATACTATACAGTGCCGGATTTACGCATAGGCCCGTGTGGCCCGGGCCTAGGGCGTCACGATTGGGGGGCGCCAAAATTTTCAGGACGATAAAATTTAAGTCCGGTCAAAAATCATAACCCTCCTTTTTGCTTCGCTGTAGTCGGGTAAAAAGGGCGCCGTATCAGACCGGGCCTAGGGCGGCAGTAAGCCTAAATGCGCCACTGAATTAGGTACTATATGGTAACAGATTTTTTGACAGATATCACATCTTGGGATTAGTAGGTACCCTCCTCCCAGGCTGTTTCTGTACCATAATTATTGTAAATTCATAAATTGTATTGTATTATATCATATGCAAATGTACTTGTATTTTTATATTTTTGAATTTTACATCTGATCACGACATGAGGCCCGCTGAGTTTGTTTCGCCGGTTCTTCTCAGGACAGGGCTAGGGTTGAACCGGTGGTAGATTTAATTGTTGACGTTCAAAAAGTAATTCCTTTAATTCTATTTTGAATAAAACCTTTTCTTTCTTTCTTTCTTTAATTCATTGGACTAATTGCATTTTTTATTATTATTCAAAATTATACATAAGTTTTATATATGGGATCATCGCTTACTACTTAATACTACAAAAATATTTACCATTATCTCACCAACTTGGGGACTGCCGTTTAGATAAAACCTCACATCGGCGTAAGTAACACCTGGCTTACAATTGTAATCAAGAAAGCAGCTACAATTAGCCACAAGCCGCGCTCTGCCACTAGAAGCTGTAAACGTCGCCGACACTTCTCTGGACTGAGTTTCATTTGTATAATCAACGATTTCATTTAGAAAACTCTCTTCTATGGAAAATATTGACAATATCTCCGACACTTCGATCCCGTCCTGGAAAATGAAAAAAAATTCACAAGTAGGTAGGTTTTTTCCCAATATCTTTTCTACGTTTAGGCGTATGTTTGAAGCAATGAAGAGAATATTTTTTTAGAGTTCGTAGGTATTTTAACCTAGAACACTTACATGTCTATACATCTTCGTTGTCCTGCATTAATCTACCTAACTTTTTTTAAAACGCATAGTAGGATCAAGATTGAAGCTAAAATTAATCTCAGGGAGGTTTATAATCTTACGGTAACATAAAAATCATTCTTGTACATAGAAGTATGAATTTTTATTGCATTTTTTATTGGGTTGACTTCAACGTACAAAAATACAGCTGTATATAGGTAAGTACCTACCGATATTTTGAAGACTACACGTAGGTAGGTAACCTAGTTCAATAATTAATCAAAATTGAAAAAAAGACAACAAATCTAACTTATTCTATATAACTATAGTACGTTAGTACGTTAGATTTATTGTTTTTTTTCTTCAATAAAAAAAATCAATTACGCTGCTCGTTTCTTTGAAAGTATAGGAACCTACATATGTAGATATAATATTATGTCAACTTTAATTTATTGATTAACGATAATTAATAAATTAAATTAAACAATGTACCTACTACTAATTAATTAATAATTAACATCGGCATAATGCACCGTGTGCTTTTCATAACACACTCGGCACTTGGTCGGTCTAAATGTGAGCAAGAGGTCATCGGCCGCCCCACTCTGTGGCGCAGCATTAATACTGCCTCTTACATATTTTTAACAGCACATAACTTTAATTGGAATATTTTTTCTTGTTCCGTGGTTATTTCTATACTGATATTACAAAATATAGGTTAAGTGTCTTATGTTGTTTGTTTGTAGAGGACAATCTTCGGAAATACTTACTTAGGAAGAGGTAGTGCCATGCTGCATAGGAGGAGGTAGTGCCAAACATGGTGCATGACAATTGACACTACATCCTCCTATGCAACGGAATTGGGCCGTCACGACCGGAGAAAGTACCTCTCGCTCACTTGATACAACATAAAGTGACAGCGTCGCTGTCGCGTTTCGTGCGGTTAGTGAGTAGCCGGTGGCCCGTTGGAGGGGGGGGGGGATGATAGGAGGGCAACGCTTCTATGTAACATTCATGCGAATGTCCATGGGCGTCGGTAGTCATCAAAAGGCTCATCAAATTGCTCAGTTGCCCCTTTATGCTATAAATAAAAAAATAAACTTATTCGAATATGAAAATTGGTACTAAGAACAGAAAGCTACATTATTCAAGAGTAACCGTAGGCTATATTTTATCATAATTGAACAAAAATTGATTTTACACGGGCTAAATCGCGGGCATAGCTAATATATAATTTTATTAATAAAATATTATAATTCTCTTCTTGTGTACCTGAACGTCATCAGATGTCGCACCCGAGGTCAGGTGCTCGTGTTTAGTGAAGTACCACGCCACCACACACGATGACGCCAAATTACTGACATTGCCCGTTACAGATACAATAGTATCTTTGTTCAAAGTGCGTAAGACAGGTTCTACCTGTGAGAAAACAATATGTTTTTTTTTTTATGGTATAGGGGGGCAAACGAACAGTTGTAGCCATTGACTACCGACGCCCAAAGACATCGGCATATAGACTATACAGATGCGCTGCCCCCCTTTCTCCTCCCACCTCCATGGGCCACCGGCTACTTACACACGCACGAAACGCGACAGCACAGCTGTCACTTCACGCCGGTCTCGTGTAAGCGAGAGGTACCTCCCCGGTCGTGCCGGCCCAATTCAGCTGCATGCAAGCATGCAGCGTGGCACTGCCTCTTACTGAAGTTGTAAAAACAATATGTTGCAATGATTATCTATAGATATAAAATTCTCTTGTCACAATGTTAGTTACCGTACTCCGAAACGGCTCAACGGATTCTCTTGAAATTTTGTGTGCCTATTGGGTAGGTTTGAGGTCTGAGAATCGACCAACATCTACTTTTCACCTCGATAGTTCCACCACCAGATAGGCGTGACCGCAGAGCGCAGCTAGTAATAAATAATATGCTTACCTCTTCATTATTTATGTAAATTTACTAATTCATATTAATTATATTTAAAATGTGTTCTTATTTGGGTTCGATGACCTGTCTAGAGTGAACTAAAACCGCTTGCATTGTGTCACGTATTTTTGAATGACTTATAAGTGGTTTTACAATCAACATCGTCATCAAAACTAACAGCTGGTGGGCCTAGAACTCCCCAGAGAGCGCCAGAAGTTACTGTCCCAAGCTGCTTGCGTCCTATGATATGACTATATGTATAATAGTCGCTGCTAGCGTCTGAACGCTTAGATATTACCTAGACAATTATACCTATTTAAAAGTAATATCTATATTTAATATATTTATTTAGTTATTTTTTGACGACCAGACTGGCGCAGTGGTACAGTGCTCGGATAAGTGGAGCATGGTCGCGGGTTCGAATCATGGATGTTTATCTATGTACTTATATGTATTTATAATATAATAAAAATCTTAAATATATAAAATTTCTGAAATGTATAAAAATATATTAGGCAAATATTTTCCGTTGCCTAGTAGGTACCTGTAACACAAGGTTACGGTACTTAGGACGGGGCTAGACTAACGTGGTGTGATGAGTCCACAGATATTTTTATTTGGTTGATTCGTGATGGTTATGATGGTTTTACAATATTAGTAAGTAAACCTATTTTCAGTTCAGATTTTGCCAGTGACTGGTTCAATGGACAGATTAATCAGGGGCATTTTTATTTATTTCCTATGAAAGTACTCCTTACCTCAATTACGGGTAGATTGTTTTCTGAAGCTATAATTGTAGCATTAGCCGAGGCGGACTGTTCAAATGCATGCACTGTCAGCATTATCACGTACCTAGAATATAAAATGTTGTAGTTGTAGGTTAAAGCATGCGCCCATTTGAAATCAGAGTCGGGTAAGAATATCATCATCATCAGCATCATCAGTCAGAGAATATCCACAGGTGGACATAGGCCTCCCCCATACAGCGTTATGGGTCCAAGTCGCGAGCCACGTACATCCAGCGGCTCCCAGGCTCCAGTAGGTCTTCCAACACTCCATCTTCTTCGTCACGATAT
>LUGF01025460.1:0-22636 GCA_001625245.1 Calycopis cecrops
TCTTATGTACATATGGAAATGTGAACAAGATCACCTTTTTAACATTGGACATTTTTTTTTAATAGTTCTATATAACTTGTGAAGGTATTCATATTCACACCTCCACGTCTCCCAACTATAATAATTATGGTTGTATTAGGACAGTGAGTAACATTCAATATTCTACTAATTATTTCATCAAAATTAGCTCCTGGCATACAATGATTTATTACTTGCTGTCCTATATTAAAGTTATTTAACAACACTCCAACCTTCTTACCTAATTCATCACTAAAAATACTTATTGAGTTGTCTACTGAGGTTGAATGTGTTGTTTGCTTCAATAACTTATTAGAAGTATCAGAACTATTTACCTCCTTACTTGGAACAATAATATCCAATGAATGATTTACTACAGAATGTTGACATTGACAATTATTATGTCTTGTAAGACATAATAATTGTCAATAAAGTAAACTAAACGCGCCTGAACTACACCCGCCTGTACCACGAGCGAGCTCCTCTTATACACTGGCATGAAATTATTCCGCTGTAACAATGAGGACCTTTATACTGTGAAAACAATAATGTACTTTGTAAGGATGCTCTCACAAAAGACAAAAGGCTCGCTGGTTTAATCCTGGCTGCTGCGAGCTACTGCGGCACACACATGGAAATGTTATTGTCTGACTATAAGCTATTGGCTTAACAAGCTTATTTGCTCGTTTTACTTATATTCAGGCTATTTTGTACAGGTTATATTGTATACACACAATAGTGTGTATTTGAACTCAAAAATATTAAGGGCCTCGATTCTACAGTGATTTCAAAATGCGACCATTTTGTATTGTTTTTAAAAGTAAGTTATTGCCTCATAATTAATGAAACAAAATCGGCTTACGCTTTTAATTGATAAAATATATAATATATAATTATTAATTTATAATATGCAAATGTATTTGTATTTTTATATTTTTTCATTTTACATCTTATCACAACATAAGGCCCGCTGAGTTTGTTTCGCCGGTTCTTCTGAGGACAGGGCTAGGGTCGAACCGGTGGTAGATTTAATTGTTGACGTTCAAAAAGTAATTCCTGTAATTCTATTTTAAATAAAAACTTTTCATTTTCATTTTCGTTTTGACTTTTTATTCTATTTTTACTAATATCGTCGTAGTCGAAATAAGTACCGAGAATGATGAATTGTTCAAACAGGTTGTATTTTAGAATGTATTTAAACTTGACACCAAATTGAAATATCTAACGACAAGGAAGTATGAAAAATATGTCCGCACATTTTGTAAAAACCTTAGATGAAGTATACACCATATAAGGTAAAAACAAATATTTAATATTCAATTTCAATGTCATATGACAGAAAGCGATATCTATTCAATAGACTAAATAAAAAGTATAGACGGAGCGTTCTCAACAATGAAATGAAGCCAGTTTTTTGACAACCGCAAAACATGTGTGCGCTTAGTGAGAGTTGCCGTGTAGTAAAAACTTATTACCCCAAAACATATCAATACGGACATGATGAATGGATAAGTAAATACATACGTTAGCATTTTCTTTCAACCCATTCACTGCGTCGTTCGAAACCTCGATTCCTTCTACGATGCGAGTAAGTGCAGAAAGAAGAAACAAGTTTGGATTGTTATTTAAATAATATATGGATACAAAAAAGCAAACATACTATTTACTAGCTGCGCCCCGCGATTTCACACACGTAAATTTCATTCCCGTGGAAAATAGAAAATCATCCCATGGCATCCCATAGAAACATTTTTTCGGGATAAAATCCTATGTGTAAGTTACTCTCTACGTGTGTGCCAAATTTCGTGAAAATCGGTTCAGTAGTTTTTGCGTAAAGGAGTAACAAACAAACAAATAAACAAACAAACATACAAACTTTCGCATTTATAATATTTTTAAAGTGCCGTAACTTTGGTCCGAAACGTTTTACGAGATTTTAGAGTAGAATTTTTTTTTTAGATTTCACCCAAGAACGTTTTTTATTCATATGGATTTTGTTTTTGGATTGGCATAGGTTCGATAACTAGTCACGATGAGAGAGAAAAATAATGCATAACAATGAAAATTTTAGGAATTTTCAACAAAAATCATCATTGCCCTACATTACTGAATCCATATTAATATTGTAAATGCGAAAGTGTGTATGTATGTATGTATGTTTGTTTGTTTGTCTTTTTTTTCACATTAAATCGGATCAACGGCTCGATGTGATATTTAGTATGGAGATATTTGAAGGACTATAGCCAGTGCCATAGGCTCCATTTATAGCGATAAACTTCCAGTGGAAAACACATTTAAATCAAATCAATCAAATAAGCGCTACAGATGGCATTATTACAGGCGCACGCAACAGTATGACGTACGTCCTTAGTTATCAAATGAAATTGCTACTATCAAATGTTTGACAGAAACGTCAGAGTTTTAAACACTTTCTAAATTGCTTATTATGTAGTACAATAACTAATAGAAACATTGGAACCTCGTAACCTTTGGATATCCATTTCGTACCACACGACAAAGTCCTTTCTTAGTGATGTAAAATCATCACTTTCAAAATGTGTTGAACAAATTACGCTGCGGATGGTGGGATTCCATGATGGCTCAATTCGGTTAACTCGAATCACTTCTATCCACTTCTCTCTAATATTTTTATTTCGGACAGGAAACCTTAAAAAAAAATTATGAGGGAGGATTAAATAAAAAAAGCTTGTTTACTGTTACATTAATTGGGTGAATATTAAAATTAAAAATAGAAATAAGTAAATGGACGTGATTAGTGATTACATTACATTACGTTTCGTTACATAATAACTAACCCCATAAACGGGGACTATTTTGGCGCTTACTAGTGACAACATTTTCGTTTTGAAAGCTGTCAAACAATTGTTAAAATTGATTTAATAATATATGAATTTTTATTTTTACTTACATAATATGAAATGTAAGTCCTTCTTGCTTTTTATTCCTTGAGGAGTGATTTTTGCAGCCTTTCACTACACAATTCGGCATTTTCAGGTAATAAACAATTATTTATTTGGAAGTCATACGCCATTGACGAACTGTCACAAACTAATGATCTGGGTGTAGTTTGGTTGTCAAATGTGTATGTGAGACCGTGTATATACAGGAATGGGTGTAGTTTTGCTGGTTTCATTTCATTGTTAACAGCGCTCCGTCTATACTTTTTATTTAGTCTATGATCTATTCAATATAGGAAAATTTACTGCGTGGAGGAAACGGTGCCGTGAGATTACCTTTATGTATAAAATACGGAAGATACACACAATAAGTATATGCAATGCAATATAAACGCATAATATATCAAATGTCAAAAAAAAATGTCTATAAGAATGAAGAATTCATTTTAAAATAAAAAGTCATGAAAAGTTGTGGGAAAAATTGTCATCTATGACGATTCTGTGTGCTTCCTGGTATTTCAAAAATCCTGTATATTAGGAGTAATCTCTTCATCGTAAATGGCACACATTCTGGAAGTGCTCGGCAGTTGAAAACTTTCACTTGGACGTTCGTTTTTCGCAATCCTCTGTTATTCTTCCTACACAGCGGTTCGTATTTACTTTATTCGCTTCGGAAATGAATTGAAGTGCAGACGGAACTCAATTACTGTTCACGGACTAGTTGCAGGGAATTTATTTCCGCGCGAACTCTCCAGATCCACCTCTCTTCCCTCAATTAGTAGTAGTCTTTGTTGAGGTCATGTCGCTTCGCCACTATTTCACTGTTACATTTCTTACAAATTATTATTACTTAATAATTATAAATCATAAATGAATTTGCGTACGTCGTCCTATATTTTGTCATTTATTAATTTAGTGGACTAATCTAATAAAGTAAAATTGATGAAATGAATGCTTATGAATGTGGAAAAAGCAAGACAAATTGGTAATGTTCGTTGAAGATTCGCATTCGGTTCTCTCCACCCCATTAGGAAATGGGTGTGAAATTGTTATTGTTGATAGCTCATCTGCTTTTTTGTATTTGGTTTCAAATCTATTGGAATGTAATTTAGATCGCGCACTCTATAGAGTTAGGGTTATGTAAATCAGAGGTGGCACAACACATTAAAACCATTAACAGTATTTTACATTAATGTTTCATGGCGCCTACGTATTAGGGTACGGAACTTGTGTTACACAAACGTACGGCCTCATCTACATAACATAGAGTTTAAGTTTGTGTACAATACACACCGGCTGTAATTTCTTTCCTTCATTTGATTATTACGGGAAGCAAATTTGATGTTATTAGATGTAACACGCTTTTGTTCTACCCGAAAACTTCATACAGTCCTTATGACGGTCCTTATAGATAAGAAGTATAACTAAATTACAGTAAATGATGCTTTTTATGACTATAAGAAATATAGCACACAAGAGACTTTTAGACTTTGTGACTGCATCGATGCAGCCGCACGATTTAGCTACTCTCTGCTAATGGTCTCAGTAGAGTCCAGTATCGCGATCTTGCGACTGCATTTAGACATTAATAGACATACATTAGCGACTAAATCGCCGCGTCTGGCGTCTTGAAGTGTGCGCTCCCAGCGTGTTATCGCTGGATTCAACTTTTAAGAAGCGTCTAAATCGCCGATCTCCGCGTCTAAAAGTCTCATGTGTGCTGTGGGCACAAGGCTATAATATTTTTTGTAAACTTATTACAGTCGAACCGTGCAGCAGGACCGGGGAGGACGTTTCGCTCACACGATTTAAAGTGGATAGCTCTGCTGTCGCGTTTCGTGTAGTGCGAGTTTCCTGTGGCCTTATTCATAAGAAGCCGGAAAGAGGGCAACTTGTCAATAAAAATTATATGTGGATGTTTATTGGCAACGGTCATCATGAGAAGGTTTGACTGCTCGTTTGCTCCCATAAAATACACAAGATGAAAGAATACGAATAATAAGTACAAGAATATTGTATTAGATGTAACAAATTGGAACATGATGAAATATTTTATTAGAATACGTCGTATACTTATAGCATTGATAACTATATCCAAATGTTATCATTAGAATTGTATAGTAATTAATAGAAAAGTTTATAATCGGAGGCTGCAGGGAGGGTGGGGGACGGTATCGCCCCCCGCAAGTGATTGTTATGTCGGTCTGAGTGTAAACACCACGAACATAGTTTAATTGCAATTAACTGCCGAGTCAATAAAACAGTGATATAGACCACGTGCTGAAATAAACTGTGTGTAAATAATTAATTAATGTTTATCACATTTAGTTGTGTATTGTGCATCTCACTAAAACATTACGTAATAAAACTGGCCAAGTTTGGTCGGAGCTGGTCTCTTCTCTATGAAAAACATGAACATTCTTTACCCACGTTTACTTGTTGACGCATTTGTTTTCTAAGTTTTCCAGCTGCCAAAACCAAAATACTCATTAAACGCTGTGGCTAGAGCGAATATATGGCTAAAATTATAAATCTGTCTCTGGACAAACACTACTGTATAAAAGAAACTTAATAATTTAGTTTTTCATTTCATGGATAATAAATATGGTCTAGGTGAAAGCAGAAGTTATGAAGATTTAAAGGGAAAGTTTTCAAACGGTAATGAAATTGAAACTGGCATTGTTGTTATTCTTTTATCAGATAGCGATTGAAAGAGGCGATTGTAACTTTGTGACCCTTCATATCGCTGGTTCAATAATATTATTGCATCTACTTATGTACTGTAACAAACGTAGATGTCCATAAACCATTGTTTAGTGAAACATGTGTGTAATACGAATCTTGTTAGGAGGCAATGCATACGCCTCTACAATTTAAAAAAGTTGTTAAAGAGCGTTTGTATGCTTACCGCATGCTATAAGGTAACGGATTTTATGACACATACCACATCTTGGGTTTAGTACCCTCCTCCCAGGCTGTTTCTGTACCATAATTATTGTAAATTCATATTTTCACATTCATAAATTGCATATCTATACTAATATTATAAAGAGGAAAACTTTGTTTGTTTGTTTGGTTGTATTGAATAGGCTCAAAAACTACTGGACCGATTTTAAAAATTCTTTCACCATTCGAAAGCTACATTATCCACGAGTAACATAGACTATATTTTATTTTGGAAAATATAGTCAAACTACTGGACGGATCAAGCTGAAATTTGGCATGCAGTTAGATGTTATGACGTAGGCATCCGCTAAGAAAGGATTTTTAGAAATTCAACCCCTAAGGGGTGAAATAGGGTGTAAGTTTATATGGATTTCTTAGAAATTAAACGCGAGTGAAACCGCGGGGCACAGCTAGTCATTTATAATATGCAAATGTATTTGTATTTTTACATTTTTTTCTTTTATTATTTTTTATTTTTTATTTTATTCTTTATGTACATGAAATTTATTACAAGAGTTACTTAATACTAATATAAGAGAAGTACACAGGTGTGCTTATCTCTGTAAGGGATCTCTTCCAGCAAACCATTTTATGTCTCATCACATCATGAGGCCCGTTGAGTTTGTTTCACCGGCTGTTCTCAGCACAGAGCTAGGGTTGAACCGGTGGTAGATTTAATTGTTGAAGTCCAAAAAGTAATTTCTATAATTCTACTTTGAATAAAATAATAGTTTCTATAGAAGTAAAAATTGTTATAATTACTAGACTGCGTAGTCCGATTATAACTTTATGCTATTGCTGGTTGACCCTTCGTATTGCTGGTTCAATAAATATAATTTACATATACACTGTAACAAACGTAGACCATGTATGGACGTAAGATATAGTTAAAAGAAATGTGTATAATCTGTTTTGTCTTTCGAAGTAATTCTCATAGAGTCAAAATGATTACAATTACTGGACTGCGTGGCAGGTAATTGTTTTCGTGTTTACGTATGTATCAATGTATGTAAATGTCTATGTTCCCTGCTACAGCTGTCTAAGTACGTGACGAAATTTAACTTATGAGAAGTTGTTACATTCTGCTTGATAACGCGAGTTACACTTGATAAATTATAATATATTTTAAGCATTCGGGGTTTGTTTAGTTGTAATTTTATGTAAAATATTTGTACTTTCGTCTGATAACATCTTTGGAAATAAGTTCTGTATATACCTATCTGTGTTATAAGACTGACCAAGACTACGACTACATTATTATAATAAAGGTACTGAATTATTTCCCGCCCGAAGATGGCACCGGGGACTATCTCTGTGATCCCCAAGGCTGTGCCGGACAGGGCTACCCATGCCGGACAGGCTTGGGGGCTTCTGACCTCTAAGAGCAGATCAGCTGAGGAGTCCTCCACCCTTCCCTCTGATGGGATTTGAATGCAATGGATCAGGGTGAATCAGGATGGGAACCTGACCCCATTGCACGGTTCCGACAACGTAGTAGGGACTGTTGTGAGACAGCCGGGCTGTGCCTAAGGAGAAGTCTGGCCTTTTTGCCGAGGCCAGCCTCGAGGGGAGGATCCTGTTGCCTGAGGATCCGGGACTCTCCAATTATGGAGACTGAAGGCAGGGGTTGAGTAGTACTGTACTAAGCACACACTCTTAGGTATCATATGTAAATAGTATATTCCCCTTAGCCAACAAAAAAAAAGGTACTGAACTATTTCTTATTAGAGAAATGTCGTTTATAATCAATCAGCAGTTTTTAAGTCGACTCCAAGGTAACGACAAGTACCAAGTACCAAGTAAGACATTTGTAACTTTTTAAACTTATAATACAATAAAAAAAAATAAAAAAAAAGTAATTTTCAGATATAAGAATTTGTATTTATTAAATTATTAAATTACTATATTTACAACATTTGTTATGGAATTAATTTGATTCAAATACCATTTATTCGTCTTTTATTGTTCATTTTAATGTAAGGAATTTACTTTACATTAGACAGATAAAACCGAGAATTATGTTACTTTTGCGTAGGTATCCGGTAAAAAACGTATCGTAGGTATATCTTTTAATCTTACTTAATCCAAAGACCGTAATCAATTTATAAAATTAACCAAAGAATTTACCAAAAAGGTATCTCACTTAAACTTTGGTTCGGAAGGTTTTAAAGCAGGTAACTTAAATACTTCCATAAAATCGTACTCACGATAATAACCATAAACTCTTGAACTCTCTGCGAAACCATTAATCTTGCTTAATGTGAAAATGCGCTGAAAACGCTTGCATATAATTTACAAGCCACTCAGTCCGCCGGTGGTTGTATTTATAGAAATTCATGAGCAATAAGTTCCATGTTCGTCATTGCTTGATTTTAATCAAGCTAAATACTAGTAGGTGTATTGAATTTTATTAAGATAAATAAATACTCGTATAGACTAGGCTAATATTATTTTATATTTTAGTTTGATATCTCTATTATTAAGTGAGCCAAATTTACGCCGTTTTATACTGGATTGCAGCCGCGTTGGGCCGGCAAAAACGGGAAGGTTTCGCGCACATGATACGTACGTAAAATGACCGCTGTGCTGTCGCGTTTCGTGCAGTGTGTGAGTTTGTTTCCGGTGTCCTATGGAGGGGAAAGTGCAACGTATCTGCTAAACCACCAAAATGACGAACACCAGCATTCTTTTAATTGATCTAAGAGTATGTTTAATGGCGTTGAACGAAAGACTAATTTGGTTCAATTGAGATCGTTGTTCAGCAGTGGAGGAAATAGGAATTAAAAACTGAATACAATGGTGATAATAAGTAAATGTAAATTAATAGGTATCTTGGTTTTTTTTGTAGGGCGTTTCGCAAAAAAATGTACAAATTGTGTATTCATGAAAGTTTGTGTTTTTCAGTTGACAATAAAATAAATAATCGCACATACCCACATGTAAAGACTTAAATATTTAGTATCTAATACTGATATAATAAGTCGTGTTAACTTATACGAGAGGAATAACATTATTACTGTGGTTTTGGGTTTTGAAGTCGGCTTGTGTTGTGTTGGAAATATTCGTCTGTAGTTCCGACCTAACTTTTCACGTACTACCTTACAATAAGGCAGATTATTTTATAGATGATCAGGTTCTTGAGATTATCAATTAGAGTTTCATAAAGGAGATAAACAATTATTAATTAACTTTTAATTATTTTACTGGATGAAACTCTAAAACAAAATACAAAATCATTAAATGAAAAAAAAGTGTCTACAGAAATATGATTATGTTTCACACAATTAGATTATTTCACCTATTAGGATCGTAAAAATTTGCAGACCATATAATAGGGTTAGGAAGCTACAGGCAAAATAAGCTACAAAAAATTAATTGAATGAAAATTCAAATTAAAATGAGAGCCCGACGAGTATCGCGGCGCTCGTATTTAGTGGAAAATGAAATGCTGAGAGATAGTTAGGTGGTGAGAGTAGGGGAGGGGGGACAGCTTTGTGCAGTTGTACATTGTACAATACCGTGAGCTTTCGAAAATTAACACAAGAAAATATCGATAGTTTCAAATTCTACGATGAATAGAGTTGTAAATTATAACTATTAGGTACCTATACATGTTTTTCTTATGCTTTACTTCATATGCTTTTCTATCTAAATGCAACAAAAAATACAAAGAGATTTGTGTACTTAATCGCTCCTATAAAAAAGCTCTATCTAAATAACTCTGTATTCTGTATCGTAAGTAAATTTTTAACCGAAAGCAAAATTACAGTACAATATTCGTATTAAGTTACCTGCAATAGGGAATCTCGACAGCAGATGGAATATATTATCCTATCAATTTTTGGACAACCTTTACCTTTTGTCGATATATTTTTACCAAATACATAAAGGTCTTCACTAGATCATTCTAAGAGGGTTCAGAGACACGGCTACAGGTAGGCAACTGTCTGTGTATAAATTGTATGCAATGCATTGCGGTTGGAGAGATCATAGTATGTATTAGGTAGCAACTTGTTTATGATGTCGATATAATATATTATGTAGGGTTGGGATAACATCAATATAACTAAGTCCAAGTAAGGTTATATTAAGTATTAGTACTCTTTTATCTTTGTTCGTAAATTTTTATGAAATGTAATTGTTCATGTTGATCTAAAGTCCACCTACATCTTCTAGTAGAAAAACTTGTTTTCTACGTCTAAGATCTTTTTGGATTAAATTTATAGAAAATGTATCAATATTCAATACCAGATGGACCAATATCGTTAATTCGGTTTTCCTTTCGACCTAGGGACCGAGCCATAAAAATTCTATCGTTATGACCACACAAATGTATTCGGGGAAATCTCTAAGGATAGTGACACATCTAGTTTAATAATCCAAAAGTTCTTTTCGGTCGGTCATGTAGAGTCTAGTATTATATGTGCGGAAGTTTGTAAGTATGGATGTATGGACTTTACTCTTCTGTAAAAGCTACTGAACAGTCGAAACTTTACAGTGATTAGTGACTACTGATATTCATAAACTATAAACATCTGCACAACTAGAGGCCATGCGTTTGGTTTTTTGTCCTGTACACCATTCCTAGAATAGACAACAAGACACAAACCACACGAAATGCTTCATGTTATTATTATATGAGCTAGACGTACTTATATCCCGGGGCGTACCGGCTCCATAATGCTGGAATGTAGTGATCACACTTGTTACAAAATCTGTTCCTTAAAATATATCTTGATAGGACCATGTAAATAGCTTTTTTCGTTAAGAAATCAATCAAGGCGATATTTCACAAAAATCAAACTCTTTAATTTTATAAACGTAGCTGAAACTGTTAAAAGAAAAACTAATTTATGAGGTAAAGTTGTATTGCATGACACACGCACTCTACACATAATATTCTAAGAACAAACGGCTACGCTCAACTGGAAACATTATAATTACCATTTATAAGCCTAAATTATTAAGTTAGGCTTTACTAAGCTAATATGTGGTAACAACATATACTGGCAAACAATAAAAGTGGGCGATGTTGGTACTTACTTATGTATCTCTATAGCAATCGGAGAGAATACTGAAAGAAAATTGTGTACTCTCTCTACTGATTTTCTCTATAGGTCATTCGGTTTGAAATGTGTAATGCTTTAATGCTTCTTTATTGAAGTGTTTAAATGTCAAATATCTATTGCACAAACTTAGCAGTAGTCTAGTCGATTTATTGATATAATTATCAATAAATCGACCCTACACGTGAATAATCAGTTCTATAATGTTTTTTAGATCCCTTTTCACCGCGAGAGTAAATTCAAAAGTAAATCGGATCTGGCTCCTGCGAATATACGAAAAATGATTTTTATTCTATAAAAACGGGTTTTCTTGAATTTGACAAATCATCAACATAACGCAAATATAACTTTGTCGTTCATGCAACGCTATAAGTTATACCAAGTTATTATCATATTTTTACCAGCAATTAATATACTGAGTTATTTTATATGTAAGTCTGACTCGCACTTGGCCGGTTTTTTTATTATTGTTACTACGTGACTCATTAGAAGTTAGAGATAATAATTTAACCAGTACGTCTCAAGAAATATAATTATTTTTAAAATTGTTACAACAAGCTCCCTGCACTTGTTTAAGTAGATTTTTTTATTTATTTATATAGGTATGTTTTAGTTTTAAACATATGCATTGTGTCAGCCATTAGCTAATTTATTTTGGTTTTATTATGTTGTTATATATACCCGGTACTGCCATATAAGTTGCTTGTTCTCATGTAATATTTAGCTAGCAGCTAGCAGATTCCTGTTTGGATTAAGCTGTATCTTTGTACTTAAAGTGCTGTCGTTTTTATGTAAATATATAACTGTTTTCTGTGAACAATAAATATTAAATAAATAAATAAATAAGTCATTCGAAGCTTAAACTAAATTCGGACGAGGCCGTGGCACCGGTTACTGGTTAGTTTGAACTCAGCACGAACATTACCCAGAGTTCAACTATAACACTTGACACGTTAAGTAAGTCATAATTTATTTTTTAATAGCTAGCTTTTGCCGGCGATTATGTACTTGTAGAATATTATTTTAATAAGCCACCGCCACATCCAGTCTATTTTAGTAATATATTTGGAAATACAAAAGCTACATCAAATTAAATATAGGTAGTAGTTTTCTTATCTTATGTATACTGACTAAAAGATTTAAAGGAAATTAAGTAATTATAAATATACAATAATATCCTATCGACGATAAATATAGCCGGTATTTAGACTTAAAAATTTAATGAAATTCTGATTTGAAGTATAAATAATATTTTTGAATTTTAAACGCTACTTCTCACCGCGTACAACAGTACCACAACAGTACTGAGGAGTTGCCTTTGGTGCCTCGGTATTTCTAATCCGATATGGCATAGGGGTGTCACGTCTAAATAGCTTGAGATGTGTATCTGTTGACTAATCTGAGTTCGAAGCCATTTTCATAATTCTATTTAGGACTTAATAAAATCTCACTTTTTAAGTATAAGGAGCCAAATGGATAGTTTATTTTGACGACTGCCGACTAAATTTGTTAACTAGATCATAAATGTATTATTATTTTTCAACAATTAGTGTTAATAACTTCTAGATAAGTAACAGTAAGTGTCTTACATATCCTATTTATCTACACTTATACCCTATTATAATTTAAAACACAACATTATTGTATAAATAATGTTAATTTCATATGTTTAGTTTGATATGCAATTAATGACAATGAATTTAAAAGTTAAGCGACGTTACTGAATCTTTCAACCGCCAGACTCCAGACGAAGTAGATGCAAAAGTGAACGACCTCTGTGATTCAATAACCCCGAGATGAACTCAAGGCTCTGTCTAGGTCACCTGCTAAGTACTACCCAGGGCATAGCACAGAGTAACCTATAGGAATTATAATGTCTCTTATATACATATAATTGAGGTTTATGTCAGTGAATTAAACTCCAACTTAACTGCACTTGTAAGTTTATTACTGTTTATACACATTAACGTTTTACACAATTACATATTATAGTACGGAGACAAGAGTTCTTATGTGATGTTATTACACCCGCCGGCCGCCGCGCGCCGCCTCGCAGCGTGGGGTTTTTTAACGGTCCGCTTTGGTCGCCTCTGATTAGCCAACGGACAACATCGTATGATGTTAGTGTTGCGCCCTTTGCAGTAACAAACCGCAGGCCAGTGATGTGCATGATTGACCATAAATTACACCCTACAGAATTAATTAAAAAAGGCATAATATAATTAAAAAGAGAATTTAATATTGCTATTCTTTTTAATATTTGCTTTGATAAAATGGGAAAGTAAGTTTTTACTGTATAGGCACATAACGATGTTTGTTGACTATTGATGCCCATTAACAACCGCAACCTGCATCTATGCAAATGCGTTGCCCTTCTTCTTGCGAATCCTATAATGGCCCACATCACTCACACAAACTGCAAAAAAGCGATAATAAAGCCATCACTATTAAGGAGATATTAAGCAATGAATTTGTTTTTTTTTTTTTTTTTTTATAGCATAGGAGGCAAACGAGCAGTTTTTTGAAGTACATAATATCCTATCTTATTAATATAATTTAAGCGAAAGTTTTTGTTTGTTTGTTATTCCTTCACGCAAAAACTGTTTAACCGATTTTCATGTAATTTGGCACACACATATATGTAGAGTAACTTAGATTACATACAGATACATAGGATAGTTTTTATCCCAAAAAATTGCTCCTACGGGATGCCATGGGATGATATTCCACGGGATCGAAATTCACGCGGGTGAAACCGCGGGGCGCAGCTAGTAGGTAAAGATATATTTTTAAAGCACTAGAAAGCTCTTAGAAATTGATATCTAATATTCTATGCAACAACAAGTGCAGACAGAACTCGATTAATGTTCACGGACTAGTAGGGAATTTATTTCTAGTACTCTCTACTCTGCTAAGTGAAGTGAAGTGAAAAAGTTTTTATTTAAAAATAGAGTTTTTTTCTGTAAAAATTACTTTTTGAACGATTAAATCTACCACCAGTTCAACCATAGCCTTGTCCTGAGAAGAACCGGCTAAACAAACTCAGCGGCCCTCATGATGTGAAGAGATATAGAAGTAAAAAAAATATAAAAATACAAATACATTTGCATAATGTAAATGATAATATACAATTTATGAATTTACAATAATTATGGTACAGAAAGAGCCTGGGAGGAGGGTACTAATCCCAAGATGTGGTATCTGTCATAAAATCTGTTACCTTATAGTATTCCTTACCACACACACGCTATTTAAGAAATATTTAAATTTATTAATCGAAAGTTTTTGAACGCTTTCTGGGATCCTATTGTAGAGGCGTATGCATTGCCCTCGAAAGGAATTTAAACTTTACTTAGTCTATGAAATGGTATGTCAAATTTATGCCTGTTTCTCGTACTTCTGTTAGGATTATCATTTTTCGTTCTGAATTCACTAATGTTCTCTCCTACATACATACATACATTTCTTACATACAAGGTTGATACGAGCGAGAGGCATTAAATTTAACCACATATACTATAAGTACCTATTGTTAATCCGAGACTATTAAAAAAAAGTTTACGACAAGTATACGAAAATACTTTTTTCAAACAAGTTAAATAGCGAAAAAATAAGGAAAACTTGTAAACACTCTTTATACGCGCCGCCGCGGCCGCTCGGTAAGGTCGCTAAGCCTCGAACGGGGTGAATGACCCCGGCGGACTATAGGCGGTCGGGCGCTCGAACAGCTGATGGTACAGAGTGTACGAAGTGAGAAAAAACTTTAAAAAATTCCTGTGGCTAAACTATTGCTCCGATTGATCTGATATTTGTTGTGTAGCCTGGAAATAATACACTTCATATGTGGTTTAATTTAATGCCTCTCGCTCGTATCCACCCTGTATATACAATATGAGCTGATGAACTTGGAAAATGCAAGACGAATCTTTAATGATCATGATGGTTGGCAATCAGTTTTCTTTACCTATAAAGGATAAATTTGTTGATAGTTCGTTTGGATATCTATATTTGATTTCAAATCTATTGGAATGTAATTTAGATCGCGTACTCTATAGAGTTAGGGTTATGTAAATCAGAGGTGGCACATAAACACATTAAAGCCATTATCAGTATCTTACATTAATGTTTCATCGCGCCTACGTATTAGGGTACGGAACTTGTGTTACACAAACGTGTGGCCTCATCTACTTATGATAGAGCTCAAGTTTGTGTACAATACCTACTCACCGGCTGTAATTTCTTCACCTCATTTGATTATTATGGGAAGCAAATTCGATGTTATAAGTAACACGCTTTTGACCAACTTGACAATTTAACATTCATTATAACGGTTTTTATAAATAATATTATATATTATAAATAATATATTACAGTAAATTTTATCATTTTCTTTTTATTAATAAAAGAAGTAGAGTATTAGTAGTGGAGTGCCTGGAGCATATAAAACCGTGAAACCTCGGAATAGAGTTACAGTGAATGGATTAATATGATCGATGTGGGATATTATTTTTAAACTATAAATTGCAATGTTTACCCAATATTTTTTTGTGCTTTCCATTTTTTTTAATAAATTATTATAAAAAAATATAATGTTTGACCATATATTTTCACTTAAAACAGTAATTTTTTTATTTATAAGTTAAATCTTACCCGAGTAGACAGTAGACATATAGGAACATTTTTCAAAGATACCTGTGTATGAAAATAACTGTAGGGATCTCGGACAGGCAGAAAAACTTGGAGGGGAGAGCGGAGCGGCAGCTGCTATATTAGGCTGACCGCACATTGTAGTCACGACTGTTTTAAGACAGACTACAAAATATACGCTCGCTTTACAAAATATATGAAAATGCGTAAACTTGAAACAAAACGTCTCATAGACAAAATTATCTAAATCGCACGACGACAAGTCTGACTAACGATTGTCGGCTTCCCATTTAGATTATATGCGGGCGCGCACATCAACGACAAAACAGACTAGCGAGGTACCCCCTCCCTTCAAGTGTCGTCCGAGCGTTCATCGATATGAGAGGTGAACTCACCTGAAGCGTCGAACCTCTGTACTTATGGTCGATAGGGGGACAGACCCCCCTTCTTTCAAAGACTAATGGGAGAAGGCAAACCGGACTATTGCGATTAATAGGTTATACTATTATTATCGTGGCCGAGGACAGCGGGTGTCCTCAACTCCCCACCTTTAACGGAGGGGAGCAGCTCGCGCGCGGCAGCTAAAAAGTGGCCGACACGGGTCATGAACTTGAAGAGCTCTATGAGCTATCTTGACTGGGGGGCCCGGACCTCCCCTCCACCACTGGCAAGTGGTACGACTCGCGCGCGGATGTCGTGGTTAACCTAACCGGTTCGGCGGTTTGATTTGAGCTCTGCAAAAGGGCACTGGCATTATTCCCTGAGACTAAACTAACATCGTCGTTCTGGCTTACCGGAGCCGAACGTGTGTGCTGTTGTCTGTCAGGGTGAAGTTGTGGTCGGAACTGTGTCCGTGTCCGGATCCCCCGGAAGGGGTGTAGAGTACCTACATCGCGGGTGTGTGTCTGTCTTTGTTTACGTGTCTCGATGACTCGTGTAACAGTTGTAGTGATAATGTCGTCGGCATCAGCCAGAACATGTCTGGGACGGCGACCGACATTAGCCACGCAGTCGGGGTTGTAATCCGCTGCTTTCGTGACAAGGGGGTTGGGGTGAGAGGTGGCCCTATCGAAATGAGATTTAGTGAGCACTTTGAAGTGGCCACTAACAGAGGGGAGCTCGAGATCTTTATGAAGATCGATATTACGGACATACCACGGGGCACCCGTGGCCATACGGAGGAACCTATTTTGCACTATTTGCAAAGGTAAGAGAGTCCTAGGGCTAGCGTGTGCGAACACGGGACAGCAATAAGAAAAAATCGGTCTAATGCATGTGACGTATAATGTACGCTTATTTCTAAGCGACATTTTACTTCTAGCATTGATAAGGTGATATAACTTGTGTAGCACATAAAGTGCTTTTTTACGCACGCGTTTAACGTGCGGCTTAAAATTGAAACGACTATCGAGAGTGACCCCCAGGTACTTGACGGAGCGTACCCTGGGGATGGTTTGACCGTATAAAGAGACGGGGGGCATGATACGAGCCGGTCTCGTTTGAACATTGTGGGAGCGACCTGAGAACAGAATCGACTGGGACTTTTCGGAATTGACCTCGATCCTCCAGCGGGCGAACCACTCCCCTAAGGAGGTGATCGCCTGCTGGAGGTACTTGGTCGCTAGAGGGACTGTGCGGGCAGGACTATAAAGGGCGGTATCATCCGCGAACATCGCCAGCTCTACCCTGGGATGGCGCGGGATATCACTCGTATAGAGATTATACAGAGTGGGGGAGAGAACAGAGCCCTGAGGGACTCCGGCCCTTAAGGGGCGGCTGGTGGAGAGCGTACCCTCCACCCTATACTGAAATTCCCTATTTGTCAGGTAAGCCTTAATGGTTAGGAAAAGCCTATCCGGCAGACCTAGACGAAACAGTTTACAGATTAGGCCTTCATGCCATACTCTGTCGAAAGCTTTAGCTACATCGAAAAATACTGCGCATGTCGGAATGGGACGGGACGTCTACGATTAATACCGTCGTGAACGAATTCACAAAGACGGTGAACTTGAAGCGGACAACCATGTTTTTCGCGGAAGGCGAACTGCTCATCCATGAAGAGATTTCTCTCCCGCATAGCATCTTTGATGCGTGCGAGAAGAATTCTCTCATAGATTTTACCTATCGAACTAATGAGACTAATGGGACGGTAACTAGTGGGTTCGGTGCGGGGTTTTCGCGGCTTATGAATACCTATCACTGTGGCTATCTTCCATGGGTCGGGGAATGCGCAGTCCACAAGGAGAGCATTGAAGATGCACACTAAGAGGCTTAGGAGAGCAGGTGGTAAGCTCTTTAAGACCTTGTTGGTGATACCGTCAGGCCCCGGAGCCTTTCGGGGGACAAGGGCCTTGATGAGACCTGTTACCTCATCAAGGTCTGTGGGTGAGAGATACCCATCAACCCCCGCAAGTGATTGTTATGTCGGTCTGAGTGTAAACATTGCGAACATAGTTTGATTGTAATTAACTGCTGAGTCAATGAAACGGTGATATCAACCGCGTCCGGAAATTGATTGTATACAAATAATAATTGATGAATGCTTATCAAATTAATAAGAGCGTAATGCATCCCACCAAAACATTCTGTGAAAAACTGGCCAAGTTTCGTTGAAGCTGGACTCTTTTCTATAAATAACGTGAACATTGTTTAAGCACATTTACTTGTGTATCCAAATCAACAGTCTAGTTTTCTGACTGATGAAACCAGAAGATTTACAGAACGTTATGGCTAGAATATGGTTCATTCAATATAAGACTGAAAAACAATGAACATAAATTATGTCTCTAGGACCAGACATCCGTATACCCCTGCATAAAGGAAACTTGCACATTTTATTCCATAGTTAACAAAATATATAGTCTAAGTAAAAGCAAAAGTTATGATGTTATAATGACAAACGTTGGCTTTCTATGAATATATTCTTTCTACAAATAGTACATAGTTAACAGAAACATGTGTGCAATCTCTTTTCTTTGGAGCTAGTTCCGATAGAAGCCAAAATTATTACAATGACCGGACTGCGTGGTAGGTAATTGTTTTCGTGTTTAAGTATGTATCAATGTTTGTAAATTCCTATGTTCCCTGCTAGCTGAAAACTGTGTCATTAGATATTCACATTTACATTCTAAGAGAGTTGGGAGACAGAATGACAAGTGGGTGCAATATGTTGATGGGAGAGATCTTAGTATATTTTAGGTAGCATTTTATGATGTCGATATAATATATAATGTAGGGTTGTAATAACGTCAATGTAGGTAAAATAAATCAAACGCTAACATAAGTCAAAGTAAGGTGATATAAATATAGGCGTAAATATGAGTGTTAATATTCTTTTACTACTCTTTTGATCATATATTTTTGTGTAATGTTCTTGGCGATTGAAGGTAACCTTACATACACTACAATACCTGATGTAGAATAAATACTTACCTTACAAGGTAGACGGTAGGTACTAGACGTACACGTTTAGAATTCACTTTACTTAAAATTGAAAATGCATCAATATTCAATACGAGGTGGACAATTTCGATGATTCGGTTTTCTAAAAAGGGAGGGCCTTAGGGACAGAGCTATAAAATTCTATCGTTATGGCTACATAAATGTATTCAGGCAAATCCCTAAGGATACTGAGACATCTAGTTTAATAATCCAAAAGTTCCTTTTATGGTCAGATAGATTCTTTTAATTAAAAAAAAATATGGGAAATTGTTTTGGATGTAGGTATGTTTGTTACTCTTTTACGCAAAATCTATGGGACAGTCAAAGTCTTTAAATTAGTAAAGTTGTTTAGAAAACTATCTGCATCTCCACAACCAGAGGCTATGCATCTGTATTTCCGTCCTGTACTTCATCCCTCCAATGTAGGACCGGACATAAACAACACTAAATGCCACATAGAACTTTACGTTATTATGTATGAACATTTGTATATTTTTTTAAATGTAGCATTTACTGTTGTTTGCTAGAGGTACTTATTTTCTTGAGCGTGCCGGCCTCAATGCTGAAATGTAGCGAAAATACCAAATTGTTACCAAATATGTTGTTAAAAATATATCTTGATGAAAAATATATCATTTAGATTATACATCTAAATGGCTTTTTTCGTCAAGGAACAAATAAAGGCGGCAGTATTTCTCTTAATCAAACTCAGTAATTTTATAAATGTGAGCAACTGTAGTTGAAACGGTTTAAAGGAAAAATAAATAACGAAATAGCAAACTAATTTATGAGGTAAAGTTGTGCATGACACACGCACTCTACACATAATGCTCTAAAAACAAACGGCTACGCTGAACTGGAAACAATATAATTACCATTTTGAAGCCTAAATTATTAAGTTAGGCTTTATAAAGGTAATAATATTAGACTTAATGATTATGTACACGATTTTTAACTAGAGGTCATGAGGTTGTTGAAATTTGACCAAAATATCTACCAAAACTGTTTAACAAGTTTAATGCTTTATTACTTCTTTGTTGAAGTATTTAAATGTTAAACATCTATTGCGTGTAGTTACAGTCTTAACAGTAGTGTATGTATTTACCTCGGTTTAACCTATATTAACTGATTGATAACATAATTTAGAAGTATATGACGCCGCAAGACGTCATTAACAGTTGAAAAACACCACGTGCATAATGCAAGTAGTGTTTGTTCCGATACAGTCAATAAACAGGCAATCAATAAAAAGAAGGTACACGCCCACTGGAGGGATCATTCGAATGTCAGTATTCTCTTTGTACTCGTATACTTGCGGTACCGCGGCCACGTTACATAGTGAATTTGTCATATCGTTACTCTGTCCAAAAAGTGTGATATGTAGTAATAGTGATCAGAAGTGAACTTACTGTGTTTTATTAAACAAAGTGTGAAACCAAGAGTTGTTTTATTACATAAAACATAATATGTCGGCCATCCATTACTGCGGTTCCAAAATCGTCACCAACGTCTAACATTTCAGTTTGCAGCATTTGCAACATTATGCAGTATTTTTTTTCAATCCAAAATGCAGAAAATTAATAGCTTCTTGAAAGTATAGTCAGTTATTATTTATACCACAATATTTAGCACAATCAATGATTAAGGTAATTTTATGGGTTTAGTTTGATATGCAATTAATGATAATGAATTAAACGATTAAGCAAAGTTGCTGAATCTTTTAACCGCCAGACTCCAGACGAAGTAGATGCAAGGTGAACGACCTCTGTGATTCAATAACCCCGAGATGAACTCGAGCCTCTGTCTAGGTGAAGCGACTAGGTCACCTGCTAAGTAACAGGGCTTAACACAGAGTAACCTTTGGGAATTAATGACTAAAGCTATAATATAATTTAAACGTGAATTGCATTTTGAATTGCCATTCTTTTCAAAATTTACTTTGATAAAATGGGCAAGCAAATTATATTACTGTGTGTACACAGTAATAATTTATTTCTCTACAGAAACGCCTTTTATCGACGGCCATTGACATTTGCGTAACCGGTGGTTACACAGATTTTGGTCTTGTTTATCTCACGCCACTAATGAGCCACAGGATTATCACACTTTTGGGAAGAGGCAGTGCCACACTGCATGCTTGCATGCAGTCGAAGTGGGCCGGCACGACCGGGGAGGAACCTCTCGCTTACACGAGACTGGCGTAAAGTGACAGCTGTGCTGTCGCGTTTCGTGCGGTGTGTAAGTAGCCGGTGGCCCATGGATGTGGGAGGAGAAAGGAGGGCAGCGCATCTGTATTGCCTCTATGCGGATGTTTGTGGGCGTCTGTAGTCATGAAAATGGCCCCGGCTGCTCGTTTGCCCTCCTATATCGTAAAAAAAAAAAATATCACAAACTGCGTGAAACGCGATAGCATAGTCGCCACTTTCACACGTGAGGGGGAGGTAACTACCTCATGCTTACCAAATTCGATAATATTAGGAATGTCCAATTCTTGCCGGCCCAATTTGACTGCAATCCCTTTAGTATAGGATGTACACAATCGTGTTCTTCAAGATGGGCGCGGCTCACGCGGCTAGACGAATGCTCACTGCACATCAACGAACATCTGCATGCAGCTTACGCAGATCTCTTTCCACCTTCCTCTCAATAGGCCACCGGAAATGAAGACACCGCATGACACGCAAAAGTGTTGACATTTTAAGACAGACATGTGACAGTTTGAGACGGTACTATGTCAGCGAGAAGTACTCCGGTTGTGCCGGTTCACTATGTCACTAAAATTGAAGTAATTTAATGAAATAAATATCTACATATTGATGCTGAAATTGTATATGTTCAACAGACTAACTTCTAGTGTTTCATGTTCTCGATATTCCAATTCAGATCTTACTTTTTAACAAGAGTTTAAAGAGAATAGAACCATGAACGAGGCGCAAGATATAACGAATGTTTGATATGAATAAATGATAACACCGAGTAGGCTACTTAATAAATCAAATTTAAGCTTCCATTTTTATTCTTATCTGTAATAAATCATATGTATATAATATAATATATATAAAGGAGCGCTTGAATATTTCATGAAGCGATGGAGCCCGGCGCGGGGGCGAGAAAACTCTGACTAAAGCCGACGAGTACGTCGGCCGTCGCGCCTACATGGAAATATGTCTAAGGGTAAGCTCATTGGCACCTTTATATTATACCAGCTGCGCCCCGCGGTTACACCCGCGTAAATTTCGATCCCGTGGAAAATCATCCCATGGCATCCCATAGAAACATTTTTTCGGGATAAAAACTATCCTATGTGATGAAGCTTTCTTTAAATGTTTATTAAGAATAATTTTAATATTATAATTATTTAGATTTGAATTGGGTAAATTGTTCTATAAGTTAGATATTATGGATTAAAGTAATAATGTGAATGAATAATATAATAAATAAAGAATAAAGTAAAATTATATATTAAATTATATAATTACTAGCTGTGCCCCGCGGTTTCACTCGCGTTTAATTTCTAAGAAATCCATATAAACTTCAACATCCTATTTCACCTCTTAGGGGTTGAATTTCTAAAAATCCTTTCTTAGCGGATGCCTACGT
>LUGF01025472.1:0-22757 GCA_001625245.1 Calycopis cecrops
AGACAACTTTACTTCACCCGACTACTTCACAACTCCCAACTGCTCCCATTTCACCTCAGCGCATTTGACGCTGCATTCTTAACAGTACACTATTGACAAAGACTTTTTACACGCTCCATTTTTATTTATCTGTGTTTTTAACGAAAGATCTTAATGTTATTTTCATGACTTAGAACCTAAACTTTAAATTTAGAAAACGAATGCAATATTACATTAAGCTTTAATAAGTCTGAAAAACTCGAAAATTTGCATCTAACAGTGAAATATTTTTCTGAGAATATTTTAACTGAGACACATTCAACTAATCAAACAAACAAAGCTTTATAATAAAAGTATTTATATTTTCATGTGCTTTTACTTTTTATATCATAAAAAATGAAAGTGCTTCCATTGTGGTCCGGGCTTGTAAGTATTAAGATCTCCCGATAGCTCTCGATCGATTGATGGATGGTGGAACAGAAACCGTCGCGTGATGGATACAGCGCCCCCTGTCGGCGAGGCGGTGATTGATGGCTGGATAAACTTGCGCGGTCTCAATTGAAAACTCAATTGTTATCACACCACGGCCACACTAATGCTGCCTCATAATACAAGAGGTGTGAGATTTTCTTAATGCTAAGCTTCTAATCTTAATGACATTAATACAAAAGTAAGTAATTATAATTTTATAAGCCTTTTATACATGAACTTATGCAGATGCGTTGTCGTATTTGTCAAATATGATAGACTGCGCATAACATATAGCCGTCACTCTACCTTGTTACTTTTGTAGAGAACTCTTGAGTGGTATTCTTTAAATTAATAATAAGAGATTTTAATATTTTTCATCTAAGTGACCCTTTTATATAAACTTAGAATTAAAAAAGATGAAAAGGTATATAAATTAACTTTATTTACATAGTCAAGTCATTCACATCAATGAAGTCTGGAAACAATAATATATTATCTTCTTATTCTAGAATAATAGAACCTCAACATCTTAACTGTGGAGCCAAATTCAAAACGATACGACGTCGTGTGTCATAAAGAATTTCGTCTTTTTCGTTTTATGAAAAATAACATTCGCGAGGTTTTAAAATTTCGCGATAAAGTTAACTGCAGGTGAGAAACCGCTCTTCGCTTTCGCACTTTTGATATCAATAAACTTTTAAGTGTGGGATTTTCGCGGGAAATCTTGAGGATCCACGAGTTTTATAGCACCATCTCACCCAGTCAAGACGCGGCATCCAACTACTGAAATTATGGGTCCAATTTTATGACACGTATTGATTTTTGGGGTTAGTTTTAAAAGATACAGTCCTTTAGTGAAATGACAAAGTTTTTATTCAAAATAGAATTACAGGAATTACTTTTTGAACGTCAACAATTAAATCTACCACCGGTTCAACCCTAGCCCTGTCCTGAGAAGAACTGGCGAAACAACCTCAGCGGGCCTCATGATGTTACGAGATGTAAAAGTAAAAAATATAAGAATACAAATATATTTGCATATTATAAATGATATACCTACAATTTATGAATTTACAATTGGTTATTAGATTATGGTACAGAAACAGCCTGGGAGGAGGGTACTAATCCCAAGATGTGGTATCTGTCATAAAATCTGCTACCTTATAGTATAATAAGAGGTAGCTCCATGCCGTCTCTCGTCGAATTTTCTTACTGCTCGCTTTATACTAAAATAAATTAGCAATTACCATCCTCCTCCCACACAAGAGCCGATTGCAAGAAATATCCACATTTATCTCCTTTTGGCTATCCAGGCGTCTAGAAACCGCAAGAAACACAATGTAATAGTTCTTCACACCAGCTTATGTCAGAGAGATGTAACTCCGGCCACGTCGGTTCAGCGGTCTGACTAGTAATATCGTAGGTATTTTTATAGCACACTCCTACACATCCTAATTACCCAGTTTGAGTTGTAAAACAATTTTAACTTAACCTACGAATATAAGAGATTTATAAAGGGGATATCAGTAGCCTGTCGCCGATTTAAATCCTGAAAACAACAGAGCTAGGCTGGCTTAATTGGGGAGACCACTTGCTGCCATGATACCGTCAGCAAGGGATAGAGGTTGGTGACTTGCTGTTGCCCCTTGGGAAGGAAGGAGGTAAGGAAGGTTACACATATGTCTAACAATTATGCGGGTATCATGAGCATCGCTAGTCCCCAAAAGCTCTGACTGCTAGACTCCTTATACTATACAATATGGTGCTCTCTATTGTAGGAGTCCCTTCGGAGAGGAGGGGAGTAAAAGGGCATCAATAACTCTCTGAAGTATCCAACCTTTTTTTATTTAGAATAAGGGGGCAAACGAGAAATGGAAGCCATTATCATGACTACCCACGCTCATAGACATCTACATACAGACACAGATTCGTTGCCCTCCTTCCTTCTCTACCCCCCATGGGCCACCGGCTACTTACACACCGAACGAAACGCGACAGCACCGCTGTCACTTCACGCCGGTCTCGTGTAAGCGAGAGGTAACTTCCCGGTCGTGCCGGCCCAATTCGGCTGCATGCATGCATGCAGTGTGGAACTACCTCTTACTAATTCAGTAAGAGGTACCTTTTTAAAATTTCCGTACGTTGCTAAATTACCACTAGTGCTGTAAGTGCAGTAGTGTGTAGAACTTCAAGCTATTAGTGCTCGCCGGAGCCCCGAGCCGCTCGGCGTGGTGTACATCTGGCTGCAGGCACGTACCGCATCCACAAATAGACGGTAATGTGCCTTTTGTAGGTGCACGCCCTTTCGAAAGTGTGGCCTATGCATAGTGCAGTATCATATACCTAGCGCTCCTTTACACGACGTAGGTAATTTTAATTTATCGAGAAGTCATGAAGTTTTGTACGGCGTCACACAGGACCATACGGATATTAAAAAACAGATTAAACAGATCTATATGATATTTAACGCGTTGAGCAATATATTAACGCTTTTATTTAAATACTGATACTGAATATTACGTAATATCCGACGGTATAAAACCGTGAGTATACAAGCGTTCGCAGACCGTTACAGTAATAAAACATCGGGCCTTTTGCCAAAAAAATCCTAGACGAGGCCTTTGTCATGCCACAACACAAATAGGAAAAGTTTGCGCTACAGTAAATATGGTAATATTTATTGCTCTGTAATAGGGACAGCTTTTATTTACACAGTGCGGTAAATCTAATCTCTTATATTTTTTTTTTTTATGGTATAGGGGGGCAAACGAGTAGTTGTAGCCATTTTCATGACTACCGACGCCCATAGACATCTGCATAGAGACTATACAGATGCACTGCCCCCCTTTCTCCTCCCACCTCCATGGGCCACCTTATATCAAGTGAGTGTGTCTTTTGTGTGCTTGATAAAATATACTACTGAATACTTCTTTCTACCTAGAAGTATTTAGTAATATCATTTGCTTTTACTCATACAAAGTGTGGTAAATCTAATCTCTTATATGATAAGCCAACAAAAGGAACACACTTGATATAAGAGACTAGCTCTTATATCAAGTGGGTTTCTTTTCTTGGCTTGACAAAATATATTACGTACCTACTTTATACATTTCCATATTTCGACGTGCAAATGTGACGAAGATTTTCATTATTTAATTGTCCTTGTGGCTATCAATCCTGTAAATATTTACTTTTAACAATTATCGGATTAAAGTCCCATTACTTATAATAAACTTAATTACAATTTTTAAGCAACGTGTATTTAATTATAAAACATTAAAAATATATATGAAAACATTTATAAATTTATGAATGTATATATCGTAATAATCAAACGAGCAGATGGGTCATCTGATGTAAAGTGATCACCAACGCCCACAGACATCCGTAACACCAAAGATCTAACAGATGCGTTGCCGACCTTTGAGAAAAGAATAAGATCTTTTCTTGAAGGTCTAATCCTAAATAATGTATTTGAATTCCTAATCCAATATTATATGTATTGTAATGTCAAATTTTTATATTGAGGCTTAATATACAAGATTCAGCGTTGTTCGGATGTTACAAAACAAACTCTAAGTGCGTTGGCAGATAGTGAACTACACAAATAGACTCCCAACACTCGGTGACGCTCACTGAATATAAAACGACGCTCAAGTTTGGTCGTACACATTACACACTTCATTTGCTGCTTAACGCTGTCTAAGTATGCGTTCTACTTAAAGTTAGGTATTAGATAATATCATGAAGTTTTTACATATGGAATGATCTCACAGGTATTTATGGGTAAAGTAAAAGTATTATATACAATATAGTAGTACATGCATTGTTGCCGAATTGGGCCGTCAGGACAAGGGAAGTTCCTCTTCCATGATTCTGCAGTTAAGTGACATCACTGCTTTGGTGCTTAGTGCTGCTTGTGGACTTTTTTCGGTGGTCCATTGTGTGCACAGAAAGAGAGCAACACATGTGCATAACAATTACGCAGATATTTATGAGACTATATGAGATTTATAGAGCACAAATCTCTGATAGCTCGTTTACACGGACGTAGAAATAATATAAATTTGAAAATTAGCCACTTTTTTACTTTTCACATGTTCTCTACCTGATTTATGAATAACATTATATAAACATTGTCTATTTTAAATTCGTAGAGAAATAACCAGACGTACGTACTCTATACTATACAAGATAAATGATTAATTCGGATTATCCTATACAAAAATATGGAGGGTAGAATCGGATAACAGGTGGCGAAATCCAACGGTCAAAATCAAACAACCCCTATACCCTTTTAGATGGATTTATGTTTCAAATTAAAACTTTTGGGTATTTTCTTCCAAAAATATTACAATATAAATTGGTATTTTCCTGTGAATAAAGTAAAACTTACTACTTTGTTAATATGCGTGAAGATATGTTGATAAAAGTATCATCAAAATCTCACTACTCTCTTAAAAGTTTTACGTATACCTATACGTTGCTAAAAAAAATATTTTAGAATTAGAACAAGAGATTAGATTATAAACATAAATATCTATACACACCTGTCTAATAAAAAACCTAAGATTTAACGAATGCAAATGCCATAAATATATTTTAAGGCCTAATTACAGATTGTAACTCAACTTAATGTTTGGTCCAGCTCCGGACTCGAACTGAAGTTGAATTCCTACTACTAGACAACGACGTCGTCAAAATATCTAGTACTAATATTATAATATTTCTACATATTATTATAGTATAATTAAAATCGTGAATGTCAAATAATCAAATTATTTCACATTCACGTTTTTGTATAGAAATAAATATCAACGTAAAAATTCCATTCAGTTTTATTTTTCTAAAGGTAAATGTAGCGTAAAATAAAATGACTCCTCCGTCTTATAAAATATTTATAAATATATTGATTGTCCTTCAAAGGTACTTTAACTTAATTTAATCCGGCAAATTAGAAATTTCCCTAAGGAAAGATGGGAAAAATAATCGAGTTTTTACCAACTTTTGATGGTATTGAATAGGTAGTAAGTATATGTCCGGTAAAAAGGGATCCTTTGGGATGTCCAAAAGTTGTTCGTACTATGAACTCGAAAATTTGTTATTTAACATAAATTGGGACAAATATTATACAGATATTATTTTCAAATATTACGAGTACATAGATATAATTTTTACAGATTTCTAGAGCAAATCCTACTAATATTATAAAGAAAAGCGAAAGTTTATGTTTATTGGTTTGTTTGTTACTCCACGCAAAAACTGCTAAATCGATTTTTATCAAATTTGGCACACACATAGAGAGTAACTTGGATTAACACATAGGATAATTTATATCCCGGAAAATGTTCCTTTGGGATGCAATTGGACGTTTTTCTATTTTCCACTGGATCAAAATTTACGAGATGAAACCGCGAGGCGCAGCTAGTATATAAATTTAATATATCATTAATAATGCCAGTGATCTAATACAAATGTAGTAATCCCCACCTTTTAACTAAGTCACCGTTAGTTATAACATGTAAAATCCAACCATAAGCTTTAGTCTTCAGTACCATCTACGGCCATTTCTATTCAAATGCATTTATCCCATCTGCGGAAAAGCGGAGGGTTTTACGCGTTAAACTAGTAGATAATTAAATGAAAGATAACGGTATGAGCATAGATCCGTCAGTAGGTATGTTCTTTAAATAAAAATCAGTGCCAACTGATGCAATAAATTGCGTGTGGCCAGACAGATTTATAATGATTGTGATGATGATGATTAATGACACATATATATGGGCATCGGTATCGGGCTTTGGCCCACCACTCGTTCCCACCGCTTCTACTCCTGTGTCGCCAGGATCGACAGCGGCAACCACACGACCCTTTGATATGGGAGCCCGAGGGATAAGCTAAATCTGTCTTGGGACCCGCAACGAATTTAATCAGAAGAAAGTAGGAGGAGTAGGAAGTAATTCCAATTTGGGCATCGGTAGTCATTTAAGACTCATTTGCGATAAAAATAATTTAATTGAAGTATGTTTTTAACCAATATTATATCGGGTTCAAACTGAGAACCACTTCATTTGAATCTAGTTAAAATTGCGTGTGGCTCGAATGTGTTTATTAAAATGGACAAAGAAGGCTACATAGTGACTGTAACGATGATAGTTAAAATATATATACCGATGCCGATATTTTATAACTAATTTTCTCCGGCCCAAAAATGTATTGCTCTATCGTTTTAAATGTTAAAATGTCCGTACAAGCGCGGCTTCGCGCGCCTGTTGTTAGTTTACTCTTAATGTATGTAGCTTTACGCTGTTACAGTGCTGAAATAAAAGAAAACGTGTTGAGTAGTAGTCATAAATATAGTGAAGTGACACCGGTTTTCACCATTTTCCTGTTAACAGGGGCCTGTTAGCATATTTCGAGCCATTACCGCCGACTTAGCGTAAGCGACATTTTTTCGAAAATGCTTTTTTTATCGTAATCGACATTTTAAACCATAACGGACCTTCCTCTATCATAATTTCCCGTCTAGATACGTTACTTTTTGAGATATAACAAAAGCAAATTTTATCTTAAGCACAACTATTTATCCAAAATTAACGTTACCGACAGTATCTATATTTATCGTAAATTACACAACTAATCATTAATTTTAGTGCAACTGACCCCGCTTTTTGTCGTAACTGACAGAGTCCATGGCGATCGCGTCGGTTAATATAAAAAAAGTATCTTAAACACGTTGAAACCTAAGAAATTGCCGTACCCACTTATTATCTTTTTGTGACGAAGGAAGGAGGAAGAGGGAAGGAGGGTAACGCATCTGTATAATAAATATGTGTGGATGTCTGTGGGCATCGGAAGTCATCAAAAAGTTTCGATTGCTCGTTTGCTCCCTATACTATAAAAAAAAACTAATTAACCGCTTACTATGTAGCTGCCGTGCGTAGCACAATACATTTCATGACATCTATCCTTAGAAATAGTCATGATGTTTTTAATTTTAATATGAAATAAAACTAAGAAATTAATTAAGTTGTTTTTTTATAGCATAGGGGGCAAACGAGCAGTTGGGTCACTAGATGTAAAGTGATCACCAACGCCCACAGACATCCGCAAAATCAGAGGTCTAACAGATGCGTTGCCGACCTTCGAGGAAAGAATAAGCTCTTTTCTTGAAGATCCCTAGGGCGTATTGAACCGGAAATACTTAGGGGGGCTCCCCCCCCCTAAGTATTGTTACTGATTCTAATTTGAAATGGTGCGCGGGATGAAATTACGCTTATAGCGCACAAATGTGGACTTCGGAGGATCTAGGTGGTGACGGTGGAATTTGGAATTTCGGCGCGAAGTCCTATAGTAGAATTCAGCTGCGGGTATTAAGCCGAACAATTCCTCGCAACACTCCCCGTGATAAATACGATAGAAGATCCACAGCGAGCTGACATCTCTACGTAAGGCAAGAGTATCATGCTAGCGGGAGAGACACTGGTTATCGAAGATTCTAGTCTCTCTTAGTTGTATACGGTCAAATGGAATGAGCTGATATTGCGGGGCTCCCGCCCAAAGGTGAGAGCAGTACTCCATGTGCGGTCGGACTTGGCGATTTGTAAAGTTGCAGCCAATAGGCTGGTGTGTAGTACTGCTTCGTCCTGCCGATCACACCTAGCTTTTGCGACGCTAATTTAGCCTTCGCTTCTAAGTGACCGCGAAACTGAACGTTACTCGATATGTCGACGCCCAGTTTTCCAATGCTAGCTGTAGCTATGAGGTGAGTATTTTGGAATCGAGGAGACAAGACAAAGGGTGTTCTTTTAGCGAGAAAATTGTGTTTTTTTAGGGTTGAATTGGACTAAATTTAGTCGGCCCCGTTCCGAAACATCGCATAAGCTCGACTCGATTTCAGACACAAGTTTATTCTGGTACTCGTTGACTTGTTCCCGTGAAATATTGATGCGGCTAGTGTATAGTGCGTCACCGGTGCTATCTGCATAGCAATTAATGCTATCGAATTGAAGCATGCCATTTATATGCAAGGGAAACAGAGTGGGTGACAGAACACAGCCTTGTGGAACGCCAGCATTGATACACATGAGGTCCGAGCATGCACCGTCGACTACGACCTTAATGCTCCGGTCTGTCAAAAAGCTGGCGATCCAGTCGCAAAGTTTCACAGGTGGGGTACCTGTGAAACTTTGCGAAAGCAGGAAGATTGGAAAGAAGAGCTTTGTGCCAAACCCGATCAAAGGCTTTCGCTTTATCTAGACTAACCGCCAACGCCTTCCCCTTTAATTCAACAGCTTCCGCCCATCGGTGCATTAGGTAAGTTAAGAGGTCACCAGCAGAGCGACCCAACAGCAGAGAAACAGTACTGACGATCGTTGAGCAGCTGGTGTTCCTCTATTTACCGCAGGAGCTGGCTGTTGATTTCCAGTTCCTTGGGACGATGCCAATAGAGTAGGAGTACCGGAAAAGATGGGTTAAGTCAGGTGTCAACTCGGGGGCACATCTTCGTAGCACAATTGGTGCAATTCCATCAGGTCAACTCAACTTATGAATATCCAAGGCCAGAAGTGCTTTGCGCACGGACCTCTGCCGGATCTTTATGTCCGGCATAGAGTGACCGCACCGCGAGATTGTGGACGGTGTAGTTTCCTGGTCATTCAAAGTCTAATTCGATGCAAAAAGACAGCCCAGGAGATCGGCCTTATTTTTTGCATCGCGCCAACGAGTCATCACACCGGCGCAGAGATGGTAGGGATGGCAGACCGAAATTTACGAGGACAGCCTTGGCCTTGCATTCTGGATGCACGAGTTCCAAAAGGAAGGCGGACTAGCCGTTCGTTAATTTTGCCAATGTGCTCTGACTTTGCTTTGGCAATAACTCTTTTTCGAGCCAATATTTCCCGGAAATACGTCACCGACTATTGGAACAAACTTGTGTCCGAAGTCAAGTCTCCTTTGGACAAAGTCTCGGAATGGGGACGACTTAATTTAGTCCAATTTAACCCCACTGAGACACAAGTTTACGCGTTTACCACTAAAAAAAAACCCTATTCGATGTATATCCTCGTCTTCAGAATACTCCCCTAATAGCCTCAGCTATATCGGTATACTTGGTGTCGACATATCGAGTAACGTTCAGTTCCGCGGTCACTTGGAAGCGAAGGTTAAATTTGCCTCTAAAAAGCTGGGTGCTCTCAGCAGGGCGAAGCAGTACTTCATGCCAGCGCATGTGCACTATACAAAGCACAGGTACGACCGCACATGGAGTACTGCTCTCACTTTTGGGCTGGAGCCTCTCAATATCAACTCGCTCCATTTGACCGCATCCAACGTAGATCGACTCGAATCGTTGATGATTAATATGTATCCTATCGGCTTGATTCTCTGGCGTTACGGAGAGATGTAGTAGATGTCCCAAAGTCTACAACTATGCGTTTCATGCGCAATTTCTTACCACGCGCAACATCACTTTGGAACGAGCTGCCACAGTCGGTATTTCCGAACCTATACGACCTGGGGTTCTTCAAGAAAAGAGCATACTCATACTTAAAAGGCCGGCAATGTGCCTGCAAAGCCTCGAGTTTTGCAGATGTCTATGGGCGGCGGTAGTCATCTATCAACTGCTCGTTTGCCCCTATTCCTATTAAAAAAAGAGACCAGGAAGAATTATACTTCTTTTTTAGTGCGCTGGTATTTATGTCCTGAGATGTTGCCGCTTTGATGATCAACGTCAAATTGGATTTCTTGTAATATGTAATTATAAGTAGCTTTAATTATAATTATATTTCAATGTTAAATAATAAATTAATTATAAGATATTTAACATTTAAAATAAAAACCTTCGGGAATATTTAAAATTTACTAATTTTATTGGTGCATAATTTATCTCAAACGCCTCCATCTAGTCATTGTATCTGTCTTTGGTGACAGCAAAAGTATTGTAAGCGCCAAAAAACCCTTATAGCCCCATTTTTATTATATTTTTTTGTTATTATAATTTAAATCATAAATAAATATGGCTATATAGTAAATTTCAAATCGATTGTACAACTATTAGTAGAAATAATCAAAAAAAACCTTCTCCTGTAAAATTTGGTTTTTGTCGCTTACGCTAAGTCGGCGGTAATGGCTCGATTTGATAAACTTGCAAACTACGAATTACCATTTGCAGTTTACAAGTAACAATTTCGCAACGTGTAATTAGGGCACTAATTAGACAAACTTCTTTTTATTCGCATCTGAAAATGTAGGTTGCCTTCTCAATGACTAAGTCAACCTTCTCTCCATCTGGTGAGTAAAGTGATTGATGATGAAAAAAATCTCTCACTAAGTGATTATGTATTAATAATAATTGTTATTAGTATCTAATATCTAGTGTATACTAGTGTGTTATGACGGCAGGAGTTTAGCGAGCAAATAAAAATAACCTAACCACGATGGTTTGAGCCATCGAACCTAATTGGGCAAGTTTTCGAAATATCTAAAAACTTTATAGTATCATCTGCTACTAGGTAATACTTTAAACACAACTCATACAACGTAACATAACTTAGCGTTAAAGCGGCAAATGAAGTGTGTAATGTGTACGACCAAACTTGAACGTCGTTTTATATTCAGTGAGCGTCACAGATCGTTGGGAGTCTATTTGTGTAGGTCCGCTATCTCCAGACGTCGACACTTGTGAGACATTTCCGACACTATATAAAGCCTCAATATAAAAAGTACTTAATACATTAAAATAGACTGGATTAAGAATTGAAATACATTTTAAGATTCTTTATCTTTAAATATTTAAAAATGAAACCCACCAAATGTATGTAAGAGCATAACACAGGACGTCGTTGAATCAGCTAGTTTAGGATAAAGTATTTGAAGATCGTAGTTTTATTGTGTAAATATAAGAAGTCTCAGGCTTTAGCGTACCGATATTATGTAACAAAAACTTTATATAAAATAGCTGCGCCCCGCGATTTCACTCGCGTAAATTCGATCCCGTGGAAAATAGAAAACCATCCCATGGCATACCATAGGAACATTTTTTCGGGATAAAAACTACCCTATGTGCTAATCCAAGTTACCGTCTATCATCAACATCATCATCATCATCATCACCACCATCACCAGCCGTAAGACGTCCACTGTTGGACATAGGCATTCCCCAAAGAGCGCCATACCCTCTGTGTGTGACGAATTTCATGAAAACCGGTTCAGCAATTTTTGCGTGAAGGAGTAACAAACAAACAAACATACAAACTTACGCATTTATAATATTAGTAGTATTCTCGTGTCATAATGTTAGTTATCATACTCCTCCGAAACGGCTAGACCGATTCTTGTGAAATTTTGTGTGCCTATTGGGTAGGTCAACCAACGTTTTTTTTTCATCTCGACATTTCCTAATGTTTCTGAAAATATCGCATGTGCTCATCAGGTATACTGTGGGATTTTAATGGTAAAATATTTTTTCTAATCTTTTCAATATTTTCGGAGCCTATTCAATAAAAACAATAATCAATTTTTTCCTCTCACAATTACCACAGCTTTGAAGATAAAATGTTATATTTACATCTGTTGGATGAATACTCATCAGTACTTAAAAGTTGTGATTAAGCAAAATATTATGTATGCAATGGGACTTCAAGCCGATAGTTAATAAAAGTAAATATTTATAGGATCGATAGCCACAAGGACCATAAAAGTAATCATATCAATAAGACTTCATCGTACATTTGCTCATCGAAGTAGATACGATAAAATATATTACTGAATACTTCTCGGTAGAAGTATTCAGTAATATATTTTATCAAGCACACAAAAGACACACTCACTTGATATAAGAGATTAGATTTACCACACTTTGTGTAAGTAAAAGCTGTCCCTATTACAGAGCAATAAATATTTACCATATTTACTGTAGCGCAAACTTTTCCTATTTGTGTTGTGGCATGACAAAGGCCTCGTCTAGGATTTTTTTGGCAAAAGGCCCGATGTTTTATTACTGTGACGGTCTGCGAACGCTTGTACACTCACGGCTTTATATTGTCGGATATCACGCAATATTCAGTATCTGTGTATTTAAATAAACGTGTATATTTCTTAAGTTCTCGCTTTAAATGTCATATAGATCTTAATTAGTTTTTGGGTACTAATTAAACAGGCCCTGCCGAGTTTTTCCCAGAGGGCTACAATATGGGGTTCTTCAAGAGGGGAGTCAATAGGTTCCTAAAGGGTCGGAAATGAGCATATGATGCCCCTGGTGTTGCAAGCGTCCATAGGCTACGGTAACCACGTACCATCAGGTGGGCCGTATGCTTTTTTGCCACCATCGTGGTATAAAGAAGAAAAAAAAAACAGACTTCTGTGGCTGGATTAATAATTTCTCTTTGTTTTTAAATATCTATGGATAGTCCAGTGTGAAGAAAACGTCATGTCTTCTCGATAAATAAAAATAAATCATCCCGTACGGGATCGCTAGGTAAATGATATTGCATTATGCATGGTCCACACTGTTGCGAAAGGGCGTGCACCTGCAGAAGGCAATTCCGGTCTATTAGTAGATATGGAACGTGCCCGCCGTCAGCTTACGGGCGGGACAGCAAACGGGACTGTTCTGAAAAGTTTTTGCTGAGTATTGAATTAAGTTTCTATACAACAGAGAGCACCTTATTGTATAGTATTATAGTAAGACCAACTTCCAATACTAATACCTTGTCGTCCATAAAATTGAGTAGCCTTCTCGCCTCCTTCCCTCCCAAGGACCAAGAGCAAGTCACAAACCTCTATCACTTGCAGGCGGTATGATGGCAGCAAGTGTTACTCCCCAATGAAGCCAGCCTAGTTCTTTTGCCTCTGGGACGGAAAGCGACGACAAGAAACTCCTCTCTCGCTTACACCAGACTGGCGTAAAGTGTCAGCTGTGCTGTCGCATTTTGTGCGGTGTGTAAGTAGCCGGTGGCCCATGGAGGTGGGAGGAGAAAGGCGGGCAGCGCATCTGTATAGCCTCTATGCGGATGTTTCTGGGCGTCGGTAGTCATGAAAATGGCTCCGGCTGCTCGTTTTCCCTCCTATATCATAGAAAAAAAAAAGAAACTGATGTTCTTTTTATAAAACTGTAAGCTTGAAGGTTAACTTAAAACTGCCTTGAAACACACAAAGGTTAATTGAGACGAGTAAGAAGTTTGTACGACTTATACCAACTATAAATAAGCTATAATATTGCAACTACAATCTAGGATTTATAGTACCTATAATGACCAAAGTCTGCCTGACTGCCGAACGGGCCAGGTCAGACCGCATAAATATCCCTCGCTTACATAAACTGACGTGAAGCTATTGCTATTCTGTTGAGTTTCTTGCGGTGCAAATGCCCGGACGGCCTAAATGAGCCTTCTGATATATGGGCGAACTTAGGTTCTGAGCCGGGGTCTGATTTTAAGTAGTACTTACTAATACTAAGAAGGAGGTTAAAAGAATCCAGGGGGGAGACAGCTGCCCCGACTTAGCCCCCCCCTCCCCCTTGGTACGCCCATGTTCTGATGTATATACGTGCTTTTGCAATAAGTTGATGATTGATTGATTATTAATTTGTTGGATGCAACTTGAAAAATATTAGAAGTATTAGTTTTTTTATAAGATAAAGGGGCAAACGGGATGTCGGAGCATTATCATTCCTTACTGCGCTGCTAAATCGGCGTCGCGCATTAAATTTCGCTTAATTATTACGCTGACGTATTCCGTTCCTTTCGCGTCCACCCCTCTTAGCGGGTTACCTAGCCGAAAATCACAAACCACACAAAACGCTACATCATAGCTATTATTCTGATTCAGTGTCACATCAGATGTACTGACGAGAGGGAGCTTAGTATTACTTCTTACCAAATACAGGTACGTATCTAATCTATCTAACTTGCCCAAAAATCAATACGTGTAAACCTGCAATTGGGAGCTGCATTTTGACCTTGTGCGATGACGCCAAAATCGTCGCTTGTTGTTCGCGGTTTTGTGCAAAATTCCCAAAGATAAAACTTTATTGATATCAAAAGTGCGACAGCGGAGAGCGGCGCGGTTTGTCACCTGCAGCTAACTGCATCGTGTCGACATTTCAAACATTTCCAAACCTCGCGAATGTTATTTTTCATAAAACAGAAATAGAAGAAATTTCTCTGCTCTCTTCTTTTATAACATTCGGGACGTGTCGGTTTGAATTTGGCTTCATAGTTAGGATACTATGATTTGTTTTATTTTCTTCTATAATAAGAGGATATGCCATTTTTATAGATTTTTATATAGTAAATGCCTTGACCCAATAATGTTATGATACTCAGGTAAGCTTAATTTATGTGCCTATTAATCTATTTAAAGTCTAAAATTAAAGAATCAAGATGAAAAATAATGAAAGTTAATATAAGGCGGTGTATTTAAAAGTAACGTATTTATTTACGGAGCTATTCAAGCTAACTAGCATACCTAAGCTTAATTAATAGATATTAGTGCCTATGCCTGATTTGTGTGATCTAGAACCTACTCATTCGTAATTCCCAGGTGAAGATACGGCTACATGTTTAGCACGTTTGTTATTATCGACAAATTATATTTAGGTCCTTCGTATTTTTATTTTTTACATAATGTCCCCAAAGCTTGAACTTTCGTCCGCTGTTGTATGAGACGGCATTAGTGTGGCCGTGGTGTGATAACAATTGAGTTTTCAATTGAGACCTCGCAAGTTTATCCGGCCATCAATCACCGCCTCACCGACAGGGGGCGCTGTATCCATCACGCGACGGTTTCTGTTCCACCATCCATCAATCGATCGAGAGCTATCAGGAGATCTTAATACTTGCAAGCCCGGACCACAATTAAAGCACTTTCATTTTTTATATTTTTTATGATATGAAATGTAAGAAAGCATGAGAATTAAAAAACTTTGTTTGTTTGGTTAAAAAACGCTGATCTTGCGCACTACAGTTCTATTTAAAAAAAAATCACTTTTTTAAAATAGCTCTCCATCCACCAAGGAAGGCTATATTTGATATTATAGCAGATTCGGAGTTAAGCGATTAGAACGGGATTTAGTTATGTTTATATTTTAGATAATGGTCATTAAATTTCTACCCAATTAATTTGGATATTTATTGTGACAATTGAAAGATAACCTAAATAATAGCGTGAATTCAATATACCAGCAAATATAATATTATGTTGCATAATTCTTGAATTATAGTAGTTGCACAGATGTGATATATAATAATCAATCTCTAACTACATTTACCACAATGCAAGTAGCTGACGTGTATCACGTGCACCTCTACATAGAGCATGGACGATCTTGTTATGTTGTCGTAATAATGGACAACGCGTCTACTAAATATTGTTTTATCGATTCAAGAAACTAATAGGCTTTAAAGATGAGTTGAATAAAACTTCACATTTTTTAATTATAATGGTTACGGGTGTTTGTAGGTACCAGTTAAAACTAAAAATATATTTTTTTTTCTAAAATTTACAGTTTCATAGAGCATTTTATGTACATAAAAACTTTAAATCATCCGTTACAACATTTATAAAGAAACACGAAGCTAATAAAAACGTGTCAAAAGTCTTTTTCGATAGTTTACTCTTAAGAATGCAGCGCCAAATGCGCTGAGGTGAAATGGGAGCAGTTGGGAGTTGTGAAGTAGTCGAGTGAAGTAAAGTTGTCTGTTGTAGAGAAGTTTGAGCCGAGACTTAACCGCGTCAGCTCACAGACGTTGGAACGTGAGTTCGGAGCCGCGACACAATAGAGCCTCACCCTCCACCGGCTTCCAATGCCGTGTGAACATCAGAATAATAAGCGGTTTACCTGATGTTATAAGTTTGATACTTATATTATAAGTTGATTGTTGAGATGAATGTATGAAGTAATGTAACGTTTGTGATACAACCACGCCGAAAATACTACACGCATTTTAATGAAACTTGGCTTGTTATAGCTCATGATCAGAATAACACATAAGCTATAGAAGTACTTACTTTTATTAGTGTTGTTTGCGATTTTAGGACACCGTTAGTATTAGGTATGAATGCGAAAGTTTGTATGTATCATACTTCTCCATCTCGTAAAAACTACTGAACATATTTTGACTAAATTTGGCACAAATATGGGATAGGAAGAAGATGCCTTATCATCTCCAAAAAATAATAGTTCTTTTGTTATAGATTTTACGTGGGTGAAATTTCCGTGATGTTTGGCGCTCTATGGGGTGGTCTATGTCCAGCAGTGGACGTGTTCCGGCTGGTGATGATGATGATGAAGTTTCCAGGTGGACCATTAGGAAGGGTTATATTATATATATTATAAACGAGTATCTCATTGTTTTTACCAGGTTCAGACATCCAAAAGGACTGTTAGTTGACGACATATTCTGCCGGCATGTCGGATGCAAGTACCAGATGATCAGGTGCCTCGGGGTTCGTTGACGGAGGCTGATGATGGTGATACTTCGCTATGAACAATCCCGTCCGAATTTGAATTCCAATTTCGAATTCCAAAAACCAAACGTCCCACCGCACTCCATTTAGCTGATGCGCTACGACGGTTTAATACTTGATTGCACTCACCCTACATACATTTATGGCGAGCACTTTTAAATGAAATTCAACTTTATGTGAACGTAAAAAGATACATATTCGTCATGAGCAGTATTTAGTGATCTGTTTGGCATATGGGCTATTTTAAAGAATAACTTTGAGTGTCAGCTCTGGCATGCAATGGGAGTTTACTCAAACAAACATGATTATGAAGTGTAAGGTGCATATCACAGCATTGTTGTCGGTACATCCCGCATGCGGGGTGCGGGGGCATGCCACCGCAAGCTGGCTAGCAACTAACAACCATTAAAGTACATCTGCTGTTGAAAAGTAAGCGTATTGCGAGGGCTCGATGCTACTATTATCACCTACATTTTACCTCAAACCGAAAAACCCAATGGCATGCGGTAACCATAATATACATAAAAAAACGAGCAACGGGGCAAATGAGCAGTCGGAGCCAGTTTCATGACTACCGACGCCCATAGACATCCGCATAGGGGCTATACAGATGCGCTGCCCTCCTTTCTCCACCTACCTCCATGGGCCACCGGCTACTTACACACCGCACGAAAAGCGACAGCCAAGCTGTCACTTTACGCCGGTCTGGTGTAAGTGAGAGGCGTAACCCGCTCGTGCCGGCCCAATTCAGCTGTATGCAAGCATGCAATGTGGCACTACCTCTTACAGTTTTATTAATATTAAGTATTATATTTATACTGTAGTAAGTATTAATATAAATGAATGCAGTCATAGTTAGCCCTAGAGAGGAGAGAGGGATCAGATTAACAGGATGAGCATGGATTAATTATGATACTTTATCACCGAGATGACAGGGCCCCAGATACCCTATAAACATCCTATTTACTATTATTCCGCTGTAGGTTATGATAAAACACTAACACATATTACACTAATTTGACAAGAAGCGACCTGGTAAAAGGTTATAAATAAGGGTAGATTTTACGCGAGTGAAATCGGAAGAGCGAAGCTTGTATAATATAAATACCTACCGCATGTTTACTCAGTAAACTTGGTTCAGCAGATACTGTTATAAAACGCTAAAGGATTATCAGGATAAGCTTTTAATAGCTCACCATTATTATCAATATTCAACAGATCCACCGATAGCGATGAAATATTTTATGCGGAAATCCCCAAATGTTAATACATTACACGTGTGTCAGGAGCCACCGCGTCAACTGTAGGCCGCGCGGGGAAATAGATTTATGACGTGCTCATTACAAGCATAGCATGAACTGTTTAATATTATATAGTTCAGGATATATGCATATATATGTATTAATATCTAAACGAGGATGAGTGCTTAAGCGTCTTTTGGACATAGAATATTTCGTTCTTTCCCTACTAGCTAGTTCCCTCTTTACCATGCTTCAAGCATTATCGAGGTAATACGAAGTCAATTAAAGCGAGGGAGCTTCTTTCACCATCTGTTAAAAACGCCAATTTTTATTAAAAGCTTTAATAATAAAATTAATATTTCGAGAAGATTAGAGAACCTCACTAAATTGCATTGTCCGAAGTTGGTACAGTTGTACTGCGAAGCTACGTCGATCTATCTGGGGACTCACTGTCTGGGGAGCCATAGAGTTTTCCTGATTGACAGTTCTGGGACACCATAAAAACGGAGGCACTGATGGCTCGATGGCACATTATTGTGGCATACATTAAGCATGCTTTATTGACGAAGTGTCGGACAATGACCTTATACTCGGTTGACTGACGATTTAGTTTATGTTTCAAGGAGCCGCTGAATGCAAGTGACCTATGGCCATGAGTCCAACTGTAGACATTTACAAGCCGGTGCTGATGATAATAAATATCAGTTGGTAGAGTTGTAGTTACACTAAAATATTTTTCTTTAATATGCATCTAACATCTTAAGACGATGACTTAATAATCAGTATTCACTTGGAGTGGCTCTATCAACACGTTTCATGCGATTTTCTTCACAATTCCTCGCGCCACCGCGTCGAAGTTTTTGCAAGTAAGCTCATTTGGAAAAGTGCTTACGGTTGCCCTCACGTGGAACTCTCAAGAGGCGCGTGTATGTGATTTGTTACCGGAACTTTGTCTTAACGAGCCGCTTTGGGTTGGGAAAATTGTTTCATTAAAATTAGTTTAAGATTTCATAAATTTTATTTAACTTGAGTTGTTTTAGATATGGTATGAACCCGCGTTTAAGATTTCTGAATCTTACTTAAAAGGCTTTAAGGCTTTAAGTATATAAAAATCATAGACTTAATAAATACTTTTTATTAAGTCTATGATAAAAATGAATAAATAGAAGAATTACGTAGAATGAAGTTTAGATTCTTGCTTGCATCTACGTCATACTATGTGCGTGAGGTACAACAACGTATCCATGATCAAATCTTACTAAAACTTCACAGTGCTATGAGTTTTACAAACACTCAATAACTAGGTACAACAAACAACACAACTCTCAGAACAACAAACATGAGCACAGATCTACATTTAAAGTTTCACTACACAACATGTCCGCGTATTTTATCGCGCTATAGCGAGGACCAAGACGTCTTTAGTGCGAGACGTTTCATCACATTATTTTCTTTGACAATGTGCTCCTCTTTCCTTTGAATGGCTATCGGTTTCAAGGACATGAAACTGTGATGCTTAAAATGTTTAAAGAACACTTGTCTCTCTCATAATATTTTAATGGCCTGCCTTTCTCGTAAAAGCGTGTTATCGACTATCGATTCTGTCTTTTCGTATCTTTTTCGGAAGTGATTTTGTTGATTTGAATGAGAAGCATAAAAGTAATATTTTGTGATTTTCTAATATCGTCACAAATCGACAGCTATGTTGTGACAATGCGTGCAGTTGTGAGTTCCGAGGGCCCATTTTAGGGAAGGCCAACAATTGTGCACCTCAATTATGCACGTCGGTAGTTATGAAGAGGCTCCGACTGCTATTTTACTCCCTTGATTGATAATGAACGATTGGTTTTTCGGTCTATATACATACAAATAACATAATAATTTTAGTGATGATATTACACATATACATATTCTAAAACATAATTACTTCCTGGTACGGACTCCCGTTTACAAATACATCACAGTAGCTTGGACAAAATAGTGACGGAGAACAATTTAGCAACAACCAAGTTACTAGTTAGAAAGTTTCGTGAATTTGCTTGGACTAAATGGACTTTGTTAACTGAAAAACAGTGGAAACCGGTGTCGTTTTACTAAATTTATGACTACTACTGTGTTAGTTTGCTAAATTTATGACTACTACTGTGTCAGTTTGCTAAATTTATGACTACTACTGTGTCAGTTTGCTAGATTTATGGCTTCTACTGTGTCGATTCACTATATTTATTAATACAACTCAAAAAAATTTCTTTCATTTCAGCACTGAAACTGAACTTAAGAGTAAACAAACAACAGCGGCGCAAGAAGCCTTTTACTTACGGAAAGGAGACAGAATCGCATGTCCGCGTATTTTATCGCACTAAAGCGAGCACCAAGACGTCCTTAATGCGAGATGTTTCATCACATTATTTTCTTTGACAATGTGATCCTCTTTCCTTTGAATGGTTATCGGTTTCAAGGACATGAAGCTGTGATGCTTGAAATTTTTAAAGAACACTTTGCTGCCTCATAATATTTTAATGGGCTATCTTTATTGTAAAAGCGTGTTATCGACTATCGATTCCGTTTTTCATATCTTTTTTTAAAGTAACTTTGTAAATTTGATACAAAAGTCAACTTTCAGTTTACTGAGGCAGCAACTTAACTTGTGTAAGTCAAGTTATCAAAATTCTAATCATAGAATTAATAATTTTACATTATGCCACAAGGGAAGTAATTTCTCCATCGTTTCACGTACTGTTTTTTTCCTATTTACATCTAAAGTTAGAACTTTTGGCCCCAGCTTTTCTTCAGCGTAAAAATATGATGAAACTCCGTTCATTATATCATTAAGACTATATATTATATAATATATTTTATATATTATAATTATTTATTATATTATAATACTTTCTCTTTAGTAGTGTTATTCACTATATTTATGATTACTAGATACTGTGTCGGTTCACTACTACTCAACACATTTTCGGCTTATATATCAGCGCTGTAACTGAGCTAAAGGTACATAAATTACTAGAGTAAACAAACAACAACACACGAAGCCGCGCTTCTACGGAAATTTAAAACGATAAAGTAATACATTTTTGGGGCCTGATAAAATATTAATTATAAAATATCGGCAGCCATATTGAGTCGGTTTAACTAGCATCATCAGTATCGCTATGAATACTTGTCTATCCACTGACATTTTAATAAACACAATCAAGCGACACTCATTTTAACGACATCAAAAGAGGGCGGTTTGAACTGTATGTATGTAGGTGTATATGTTTCGCGTTTGGCTGCAGTTTATAGATACGTAAACATATTTAAACTTAGTAGAAGATTTCCATATTTTAATAAATTTCAAAAATAGACGTTCTCAGTTAAAAGTCTGATTAATTTTCTTGTTAGAAATAATACATGAATTATAGTTTTTAAATAACCTTCAAAAAAAAGTACCTTTATGTATTTATTTCATCCCAAAAGACCTACTTTTTCAGACATATATTATATATTTACTGCTTATTCAATACGATCAAATATTAGAAAAAATATTGTATTTTTTCTTGCCATCCTTAGTGACGTTCATAATTTTCCGAAGAAATATAAATAGAAACATTTTCAAGATGAACTCTGAATAGCTTATGGTTTAATCTATATTCAACACTGATTCGCCTTAACTATGAAACATTTTAAGCGAAAACCGCAAAATGTTAATACATTACACGTGAGCCGGGGACCACCGTGTAAACTATAGGTAACAAAATGTATTTATCACGTGCTCATTATATATCCCAAAATTTCTATTAGTCAAACTCACAGCCAACATAGTACTATTAGTCACAGAACTTTCAGTTTACGTACTAATTAGTTACTAATGGTAGGGAACCATGACTCAACGCTTGTCAAGGTAGTGAGGCTCAGTGGCTCTAGGACAGACATCTTGAACAAAGCCAATAATCGAGAGAGCTTCTTCCACCCTATTTTAAGAACGCTTCTTTGTATTAATATCTTCTTAAATTACTATATAAGTATAAGCAGGGTTGCTTTTAAGAGAGATGCGAAGTAGCTCCTCTGCAGTCGACCCCAACGATCCCTCTGGGGACTGACCACCCATCCAGGTGTCCAGGAGAGAGATAGACATAATATATTAAAAGGCAAAGTAAGTGGTAAATGTTTAAAGAAAACATTTTAATCTCATAGTTGACAAGACGGTGTGTTTGGGGAACTTCTAGAAGCTGATAAAGGGTGCGTTGCACATCTTGCTCTCGTGATACACTCGAGAAAATTATGATGTAGGTGCAAATAAGAATTAAATTTTAATTCTACGTAATTATCCTATTTTATTTTTGTATACTTGAACCCTTTAAACTTATACTTGAACCCTTTAAACTTATACTTGAACCCTTAAAGTAAGTTTATGAAATACGTCATATCTAAAACAACTTAAGTTAAACTAAATTTGAGAAATCTTAAACTAAAAGAAACAAATTTCCCAAACCAAAGCGGCTCGTTAAGACAAAGTTCCGGTAACAAATCACATACACGCGCCTCTCGAGAGTTCCACGTGAGAGCAACCGTAAGCACTTTTCCAAATGAGCTTACTTGCAAAAACTT
>LUGF01025472.1:45969-60048 GCA_001625245.1 Calycopis cecrops
CAGCGCATGTTACTGAATATAGAACAGATGCAATTTCAACACGCAACTTACTACTAATACAAAGGTATAAGGGGGCAAATGCGGATGTCGGAGCCATTTTCTTGACTACCGACGCCTATAGACATCCGCATAGAGGCTATGCAGATGCGCTGATTAGAGAAGTATGTACATTATAGGTAGGTACATAATATACGTAGGGTTAGGTATTATCTTTTTAAGTTCCACATAAACGAAACTTTATCTGATGTGAAACATTTACCTTTTTACCTTTTGATTGAATATGATGAAGAATAAATACATGCGAAAGTGTTCACTTCCTCGATCAAGTGGCCTGCGGGGAGACCAACAACCTAGAATGGATCTAGTGGGCTGCGTAGAGGAGGGTAAAGCCAAAAATAGAAAGGAACAGGTCCAGATAAAGGGGTCACTAAGGACTTGATGGAAGGATGCTTTCAAGATTAAAAAACATAAAAAAATATTTATATGTTTTACTTGTTAGCACAATATTTTAAATTATTAATTAATTAATAATTTATAACTTGATATTTATTGCCATATGCAAACTTCAGGATTTATTCCGACGATGTGGGGTTCTCTCTGCAGGCCTTTAATCTGTAGTCTCGCCTGCCCTAAATCTGGCCCTAAGCAGATCACTCAGAAGATGAATGGTACCTATTTAAACTATATTACTGTCCAAGGCTCAACTGTTACACCCTTATTATTAAACATAGATTAACTTGATCCAAGCATTAACCTAGTATTAAACTGACATCTGTCAAATTCCATACAAGCTGTTATACAGGGTTAAATGTAATTAACGCAAGACTTCTTGCAGGCAGCATGTCTACATCAATACCAACAACATTTTGTTCTACGACTTATGAAAATTAAAAGTTTTTAAAATTTTAATATTCCCATACAAAATTAGTATATTGCCTCTGAACTATCATTTAGCTGCGTGCGGCTAAGAAAATAGCGCGGGAAACGCGCGCGGCAAGATAGGGGCTCCCGCGCGTCATTCTTACAAGATACAGAGTAATAAATAACAGAGGGTGCAAACTTTTTTTGTTTTATTTTTTTTTGTGCTATTTATCTAGATTTGTAAAAAGTCGTAGAACAAATATTAGGTATTGGTATTGATGTAGACATGCTGTCTGCAAGAAGTCTTGCGTTAATTACATTTAACCCTGTATAATCAAGACGATACAATAAGATCCATATTACACAACAGTCAACAACATATCCGCAACCTTAACTAATAGAAATATCCATTTTAATGATACGCCCAGATAATTCCGACGGGAACAACTAAAAGTACCGCGACGGCACCGCTCGCGTTGTGTGCGGGACATTTTGTAAACTGGTTTGTCAAAGACATCGGCGTCGTTTGAGCTAGATTTGTACCACTGTGCCAGGTGTTTCAAAACTTATCCTATGGTTTATTACCAATGGCGGAACTACAGTGTGGCAAGTCGGAAAAATACCACGGGCCAGCAGGAAGGGCAGGAAGGAAGGAAGGGCAGGGCCCCGGTCAGAGGAGAATCCCAACTAAAAAAAGCGTCTTTATGTACAAAATTCATCGGAAGAGCCCCATCCGATGAATTTGCCTCGGGGCTCTAGAGGTATATTTACGCCACTGGTTCTTATAAAATCAATTGAAAGGTTACAAAGACGTCCTCGTGGTCTAATGGTGAGCATGTTTAAACACAGGTCCTTGATTCGAAACCCGGAACTAAAAAGTGTTATTGGGATTTTTCAATTTCTAATAACAGTCCGGAGTCATGAAGTTGGCGGTGTACACCCCCGTGCCTCATGGAGCCTTGTTGAGTTCGTCAGTTCTGCGCCTGATCTCCGATCGTGTTGGAAGGCCGCGACCGTCCCATCAGAATAGGATGAAAATGAGGGAATGTCTGCGCAAATTGTGCATTATAATTTGTCGTGCGCAGATAACTCGTCCCCATAGAGTTGATTTACAATTATAACTATTATTATTATTTTATATTTATTCATTATGTTTCCAATTTCCATCCTTCAAAGCTTTGCACTTTCCTTTCGATTTCTATAAACGATCACCACACTGCTTCACTAGAGGCAGAGTGCGATGTCCTGAAATTCATAGGAACCTACACGATATATACTTTCAGCTCACAGTAGGTAGCTTACTTTAAAGCAGGGGTTCCCAACCTTTCTTTGACCAGGGCCACTTTTATATTATTCTCGATAGCAGGGACCACAACGTAGGTATAATAAAAATTCTGACTCATTGCACGACCAGCAACGGCTTGACAACCGCTAAATCAAAAAAAATTTAATTAACAACAAAAATTTAACATCATTCGCGGTCCAAATTTTGGCTTCCGCGGACCACTGGTACGACTTTGTAGTAAGCTGCGATATTACATAACTACCTACGTACAATGTTAATATGTGGTATATTTAACTTAGTATGTACCTCTTTCTAAAACGTTCTGACCCTAGTCATTATTTATAAATTATATAAGACATTTTCCCAACCTTTTTAACCCAGTGGTCCCACGAATAAAATATAATATTTATGAGATCAATTTCTATATTTCGATATTCGAGCTAACTTTTCGATATCCGCCGACACTACTAAAATACTAATAAGTAGGAGTATGGGAACCAATTTATGGCACATAACAACAATATGTGCTTGTTTTGTTTATTTTCTTCTGTGTCTCTCTTTCTTCGTTAATTATAATTATAATGGTTGGATTATTGTGTATTAACATCGTTAGTTGAAAAAAATATCGGTAAATGGGCACATCACTACAAAATACAAATATCGACATTATAATATACCCGCGATTACTGTTCGACATGAAATTATATCGATAAAGTATCACGAGTTAATCGAGCGTTTTGCGAGAGCTGCCGCGGACCGAGGGCACATCGTAAATAGGGATGTTAATGTTTTCATACACGTTAGGGTCGTAACGTGCGGGATATATTGCACTTGATGATCGCACGCGTGTACGGTGACCATACGATGACATTTGACCGGAAATGTTTATAAATTGTGAATTGAAACTCATTAACTGAAAAGTGTAATTTTTGTCCGGTTCAGTATATCAGTAATTTTAGGATTATATTTCGGTGTATGGGTCAATTCACACCAAAAGCGCGGCGAAGCGCAGCGAAGCGGAGCGCATTTTCAGTGTCATATAAATTTAAACTTTATTTTCTTTACTGTAGTACTTATTATCCAATTCTCGCGACTTCCGAGCGGATTCCAGCGAATCCTCGTGCAGTCGCTCGAATCCGCGCGACTCGTTCGAGTTTCTCATGCGATAATAAGTATTATAGTAATTATTATAAAGTTGAAATTCATATGACACATAAACTGCGCTTCGTTTCGCTGCGCTTCGCCGCGCTTTTGGTGTGAATTGATCCTATGGCGCATGGGGATGCCTTTTTATGTCCAGCGATGGATTTCTTGTCTGCTGATGCATTTGAAGAGATTGGCCAATCATCTATAACCTCTGCGCGGATGTTTAACGTCGTCGGTTTCAAGTAAATTGCTCCGCCTACTCGTTTGCCACCAAATTCTATTAAAAAACGCGTCTCTAATCACTAATAATTCATCAGGCTCAATAATTGTCCTCGAAACTAAAAAAATAAAAAAGATAAAAATCTGTGTGTCAGCTCCGCCTTGCTACTTATGTTTACTCTCAAAAAATGCCCAGAAGTTAATGGTGCGTAAGAGGGGCAAGTGACGCAGCGAGCATTACCGTTTTGCACCATTTTACTTCTCATATATTTATAAAAAATTTTGTTTTTTTTTATATGAGGTAGGGCCACACTACATGCTTGCATGTAGCCGAATTGGGCCAGTACGACCGGGGAGGTACCTCTCGTTTACACGATACCGGCGTAAAGTGACAGCTGCGCTGGTCGCGAAGTAGAGGGTGGTCTTTGGAGGTTGGAGGAGAAATGTTTGTATAGCTTTTATGAAGATGTCTATGGGCGTCGATAGTCATGAAAATGTCTCCGACTGCTCGTTTGCCATAAAAAAATCTCTTTTCATAAGGAGTTTCCAGGGAGACCATTATACTGGCCGTGAGCGGTTTTCATCACTTTGTTTCGACATTTTTGTCAAAATCTTATTAAAAAAGTTGAAATTAATTTAGGGTGAGCTTCTTCTGCTAGCCAAGTTACGAAATTAGCAATACATTTGCATAAGAATATCTTATTAAAGGAATTGACATATATTTCGCAGAATTTTCTTTTTAATCTGCGAATTTGTAAACTCGAAAGCAAGTTTTATTATTGCAGGCTTTTCTTTTGAATTATATTCCAACATCTTCTTAGAAGAATGAATTTGAATGAATGAATAAATGAATGAAGTAAGTGCTTACATATAAGAAAAAAAGGAATAACCGACATTGCTCTTCTTCTATTGTGTCAATAGCACCATTTTAATTGACTAATTACATATTATATTGAATTTTTTTAATTATTAAAAATTAGTATTTGCCGGACCAGTAATTTGATACTGAAAGGCTTTGTCTTTCAGTATTTCTTTATCTGAGACTTGCATGAGGTCGACTTTAGTGCAGGTAGTAGGGCACAGAGGACAGGACGAAGGATGGGACATGTACTGGTCTCGAGCACCGTAGTTTTATTTTATTTTTTACAGCTAAAAAAATCATGTATAAACCAATTACGTAACTATATCTCGATTTATAATCTACAGTGTGAATTTATGTATTTGAAATTTAGTCGCTAACCGTTAATAATATTCATAAAAATTTCCACACACATGGTCCACAGTTATTCGCCTGGCAGGACACATTCGGTAAGAGCACATCCATATATGGACTGCAAGACTCGTTTCACCCGCGACATGGCGACCCTACTGGCTCCTGCTGCGAGACACGGACTTTATTTGTTTTTGTGAATTTAACGAAACCGTGTTAAGGAACGGGGACAGCGGTGTCGATGCCATACCCCTGTCGCACCCATCTGCTCAGCATGGCAGTAATTAGCGAATGCTCTTATAAGACCATTATAATATACTATCATTTCTAGTAAGAGGTAGTGCCACACTGCATGCTTGCGTGCAGCGTAATTGGGCCGGCACGACCGGGGAGGTACCTCTCGCTTACACCGGAGCCGGCGTAAATTGACAGCTTTGCTCTCGCTTTTCGTGTGGCGTGGAGCATGTAGCCCATGGAGGTGGGAGGAGAAAGGAGGGCAGGGCACCTGCATAGCCTCTATGCAGATGTCTATGGGCGAGGGTAGTCTTGAAAATGGCTCGTTTGCCCCCCTTTACCATAACATATCACATAAAATAAGCCAAAGGATCTGTACTACCTGAGCAGTATCCAGTATATAGGCACCCAGCATCATGGTCGGTCCATCGAAGGAGCAGGACGCCGTCCTACACTCCGGTGGGTACCATTCCGCCATCGAGACCGCCTCTGCCCCAGCGGTCATCGACTCTGAGAGCTATATGGCCCCGGCACATTGGCTCAGCTAATTTTGAAGACCCATGACGGTTGCCCTTCTATTGCGTTTTTATCGAGTCGACATGATACCTTAAAGTAACAGCAATTCTGTTGCGTGTTCCGGGGGCCCATGGAGGGATTAGGAAGGAGGGCAACGCATCAGTGGATATGCAGATATCAATGGTCGTTTAGTCATGAAATTAGTTCCGACTGAGCATTTGCCATCTTTATGTCTACAGGCAGTCATGTAAGGGGCATAAGATTTTTTTTTATGATATAGGAGGGCAAACGAGCAGCCGGAGCTATTTTGATGACTACCGACCCCCACAAACATACGCATAGAGGCTATACAGATGCGCTGCCCTCCTTTCTCCTCCCACCTCCATGGGCCACCGGCTACTTACACACCGCACGAAACGCGACAGCACAGCTGTCACTTTACGCCAGTCTCGTGTAAGCGAGAGGTACCTCCCCGGTCGCGCCGCCCTAATTCGACTGCATGCAAGCATGCAGTCGAACTACCTCTTACCTACCTAGTGGTAGTAATCATTGATATTCGACTTATCATTTGCCCCTAATGCTATAAGAAGAACATATATCACAGGGGCTGAATGAATGAATCAGATAAATGAGTGACAAGTTTTATCCAGAGGGACATAAAGCCACACGAATCAGCGCCGAACTCTGGCCTATATTTAGGATATATCTGGGATATCTGACGTCAGAATATCTGATCGGGATAGAACTGGGATTACGGTGCGAGCTAGTTCGTACATTTGGCCTAAAACTGTCCTCTCTACAAGAAACGGCTTAACGTTTTGAATATGTCGGAAAAAACCTGCCAATACCATCATCATTATAACTACATATAGTTTTTTTTACGTTTAAGGTTGCCAGGTCTGTGGATCGTGAGGTCTCGGCTTCGACTGGTGGTTAGCTTGTTCAGCTATAACGAGTTCTAGTCCCGGGTCAAACTAAAAACTGTTATTATATTTTTACTATATCTCATAACAGTCCGGAGTCGGTTAGTTGGCGGCGCTGTACCCGTTGGTTGTACAGAAAAAATCTTGATGCTGACTACCGCGCCTATAAGTTTTGACTGAAAATATATTTGGCGTAAAATCGTATTAAATATGAACGACCAGCGTTTTTTCTATACAGAGGTGTCCCAGATCTGTCAGCAACAGGGCACTTCGGCGACTGGCCAGTCTCCCGTAAAGAACCGAACTTCGCTAGAATAGTGGCGCTAATCCGACAGCCTAGATTAGTCCCTTCCTACGTCGGGCCGAGCAATGTGGTCAGGTTCCCATTCTAACCCCTGACCTCAGTTATAGAGGTGATATAAGTTGCGCGCAGCGCCTTTCGCCGCTCTCCCACCGGTCGCTCACGGGTCAGGCCATTCTCCACCTCCCTGGCCCGCCCGCGGCCTCCTTTGGAACATTACCTTTTCGCAGAAGGAGGCCATCGCCTCCCAGGATCTGTCATTCATTGAGCAGATTACGCTTCAGAGCGAGAGATCCCTCCCAGCGCCGCTACCAAGTCGCTGACGCTGCAAGGCCCACCTAGGACACACCTCTAGGGTGTGCTGGGATGTGTCCTCACCAGCGTGACGCTTACACTTCATTGTTACCTTTCAGTTCTTAAGGAGTAAGCTCCAGTCGCGTGCCGTGGATGACAGACACATTATACTTTGTTCTGAATATCGACAATCTAGGCAGATGTTCTATAATATTACATTATATGTTGGTACTTATACAATATACAGGGTTATTTTTTGGTCACCGGCCAAATTTTAAAATAAGGAAGTAAACATCATTCCAAGAGTGTTTTTTTAATTTTATCGTCTAATTGTAATATTTTATTAAATAAAATCGATTTGAAAAATCGGTCCTTAAAAATACATCGAATTGTTGTTATTACACGAAATGTATCGATTTCAAGATCAGTGACGTTGGTCTACCGTGAGTCGCGTGTGTGATGCACTTGGTGACCAAGAAATATGTTTTACAACATGGGACAAAGTAATTGTATCTAATTATTTTTAGTATTTTTTATTTCATAAATCGAATGTATTATTGATTCTGAACTAAACCTGTCAATTTGGCCGGTGACCAAAAAATAACCCTGTATATTAGAGTCGTTAGATATATCATATTATTTTCATAGAGCAAGTTCTTTAAACAAAACTGTGTACTTTTAAGTAGTAGAATTGTATTCATATTAATATTTGAATACAACTAATAAATCACTTCACATTCACACTAGATATTAATATTCAATAGACAGCTGAATAGTTTGAACTAAACTAATATTCCCGACATATTGATATTGTAGACGGTGCAGAAACTTCTAGAAACTGGGACGAAGTCGGGGCGCCGCTGGTGACTTAATACACTTCTAAAAGTCTCAAGCACCATAACTTCCAGCCCATATCTTTTGATTCCAACTTTTATGCGCGATGAATAAAGTTCTGGGAGCCGGGCTCGTCGTGTAATCTGTTTTTATAGCTCTTTGAGGGCGCTTCATACTTTTAAAAGCGGAATATAATATTCATTGTTAAGTACCTCCAAGAAGATACATCCAAAAAAGCATATACAATATACATATATCTCCCGACAGGTTTGGGGCATGCACACACAGACACGAACAAATGTGTCTTACATGCACTATTTTATTTGCAAAAGTCCTAACACAATATGGCACGGTAGCCCACTGTACACAAATACATAGTTGGTTGCTACGGATTTGGTCGTAGTGTCCAACTCGGACCGACCATTATCTTCAAATTCGTCGAGACTGCCTTTTCTTCTCTAGTCTTTCGAGAAGCCTTTTCGTAAGTATCGGCGTCCACTGACATCCGCAAAAGATTGATGTTACCGCTACCTATAACTGTCTGAAATCACGTGGACGACTGACAAGCCGACTTACAAATCACGCGTGTTAGCCGCAATCGCCTTTGACATAAAAGCGTATAACGGCTGTACCGTCCATCTTGTTATCAATTTGCAATCAACAAGATAAACGCGGCTGATTGTATCTCACGTAGTGAGGACAATTCTATATCTATGATTGTATCACTTAAACGCGGAAGCTGAGAAATTGTGAGAGATAATTACTATGTTGACGCGAATGTTGCTCAATAGTTTTATATAATGAGCAATGCTCATTATATAAAACTACTTTGAAAGGCACGCCTGACGTTTCAGATCTTGACACGTCATAGATGGTGGATGGACACACATGGTCACTAATTTGGTCACTAAGTCATAGTTATTAAAAGTACTCGAAGACTTATAATCATTAGTAAAAGTCCAAGTTCCAATTAACGCAAAAAAGGTAGCTACTTAGCTAGTACTTATTGTATCTTACTGTCTTGACTAGTTAGTAGAGAAAATAATTGATTTGACTAGACTATCATTGCATTTGAAGAAATCCCCCAGACGACCTGAAGCAGTAAATAAACTACAATAAAATGTCCTGTGGCATTTTTTCGTTATTATTTTATTCCATTCGTATTCTTCATGTCCTAAAATAAAATTCGGTCGGAGGAGTGATGTTACAAATATAAAAATCGTTAAGTTTATTTTTGGGTACGAAACCCTTAACTCCACCCACCTTATTGATAAACATAGATTAACTTTATCCAAGTGTTAACCTATATTTAAGCTGGCATCTGTCAAATTCATTAATAATATAGCATTTGACAGATACCAGTTTAATACTTGGATTAAGTTAATCTATGTTTATTAATAATCCCCCACGTGCAGTTTATTCCATTAGAAGCGATATTTAAGGCCTGTACAAGAAAGCTGAGTAAAAGCACACAGTGGGAGTGCCACTGTGCCTTTTTCATGGTGCCGAAAAACACCGACAGTGCGTTTGCCCCTTGGGCTATAGAAACCATAATACACCCGGCGTAATACAACAGAATGTAGTCGGTAATCGACACCACTTGTTAACTAATTAGTGTATAATGTGAGGACAAACGAACGAGGCATTATCTTTATACAGTAGAGTGGCCACGATACATTACTTGATAGGGACTTCTAAGATATTGTAGGATATGTTTAGGGTTAACAATTATTTTTATATAAAACGCCCCAGTAGTTTAGGAGATTATTCCAAAAACACCGTGTCAAGACATTTTTAAATATGTATTAGTACAAGCTGATAGAAACTTTACGGTCATCTATAGGTATCTGTACTTTTAATAAAGACAGATCGGAGATGCGGAGATTAGCCCGGACAATCATCCCCACACGAAATATTAATATTCAAAGACTAATAAAAATAATAATAAAAAAACTGCAAACAAAAAGCACACGGAGCTCCAGATGTAATAATTTAACCTTAGACCCTAAATGGTCGTAGAACTGAATATCGATCGATATGTCGATGTCAATTATTTCCATGCTAGTTGTAGCCGTCAGAAAGGTGTTTTCAAAATGAGGAAATAGTACTAAGCGGGTATTTAAGTGGCGAACGCATAAACTTGTGTCTTTAATTTAAATTGGACTAAATTTTGTCGATCCCAATCCGAGGTTTTGGCTAATTAGCACTCCACTTCAGACACAAGTTTTATCCGATGCTTGATGACATAAACCTGTGAAATATTGACGCAGCCAGTGTATAAAGCGTCTCCAGTGCTCTCTCCTGCATAACAACGGACGTAAGTAACGCTGGTCAGCAGCAAGTCATCGATATGCAAGAGAAACAGGGTGAGAGACAAAACACAGTCTTGTGGAACGCCAGCACTGACAGCCATTGAGTCCGAGAATGCACCGCCGACAACGACCTATATGCTCCTGTCTGTCAAAAAATTGGCATTTCACTCCCATATTTTCACAGAAAGCTCAAAGGCAAAAAGCTTAAAGATGAGTTCTTTATGCCAAATCTGATCTCTATGTTCTAATTAACTACGAATGCCTTATGATTCAACATCAACAATTTCACTGTTCCGTAAGACGAATTAGGTACATTGATGCTCTTTTATATTTGTAATTTCGAATCTTAGTCTAATTATTATTAATACGTAAAGCAAAAAATTTAAAAGCAAAAAAGAAGTGCAGAACGCTAACATGTTTTGATAATAATGCTTATAAAGTATTGTTTATATATTAATTAGTATTTTAATTCATTAAATAAAACATTACACACCCTACCAAGCATTTGACACATTGATACATAATATGACACCGTATAATTATTGATGAAGTTTCTGTGTCTTTTGCAAGGGTTGAAAATTGTCATAGACAGAGAAAACTAAGTATTCTCTTCAAAAAATCTATATTGTACACAAATTGAGTACCGTAGTCACTATAACATAATATGAAATATGATATTTAGCTTTTAATTAATCAAAATAAAAATCTTTCAATTAGATCGAATTTCGATCTTCACGTGTTCACTAGTTCACCGTTCGCGTCTCGGTGTGAGTTGACCCTAAATCATACCATCATTTATACAGAAGTCAGTATTCAATCAAGAAGAAAATTCGTGTGGATTTGTCCATGTTTTACCTTCACTCCTGGTCGCCTGCGCGGCCCTCTAAGAAGCTCTCGGGCACAATAGCGGAGGCCGGTGTTTGCTCTGCTCCGCACACACGGCTCCTCTGCCTCCCCGCTAGCTACCGCGCCGTGTGTGGTCGCTACTCGCTCGTGTTTGTGTTACAAATGCTCGCGTGTCACGTCACTGGTGTTGGAAGCGGTCTCATAAGATACATCTCCCTTTACGTTTTAATAGTGGAGCAGATTTTTGACCAAGCGATTATGGGTCAAAAGTTGCATATAAATAATTGGTTTTGATCTTATTTTGGAGTGCTGAAGGCGTAGATTTGCCGAGAAATAAAAATTTTGTTAAATTATTGAATAAACGCAAAATTTCGAGGAACTCGCACGAGTTTTCATTTAATCGTATTCATTTAATTTTATCGTAACAAGAACTGTTGTTCAAGCGTACCTATACAAGCTTATGGTTATCTCATTTAATCTTATTTAATAATTAAGTCGTCTTTTTTATCAAGAAAATTTACGAATGAATTACGAAGAAATAAGCTAGTCTCAGCCGCTTTGGCGGGGTAAATTTCACTCATACACATTATTGTAGACTGAATCAAACTTATGTCAATATTACTTTGGTATATTAAGGAAATAGATTATTATAAACATTAATCATTTATTTGTTATACAATGAGCATATTATCATCAAACATTTTAAATTGAAGTCTTTTTATATGAGATTCTCAAGATGAGAAAGAAAGCACAAGCATAGATTACACATTACAATCTGGTATAGCTGATAAGTAATAAATAGGTTTCCTTAGGATGTAATTTATGCAGGTAAACCTGTGCGGCACGGCTATAGTATTGTTTATTATAAACAAATAGCCAATTTCGTTGCGTACCCGCTGCTACAATGTAGACGCAGTACAAGCTAATGAACTTGTTTTGCCCATTAACTTATGATATAGTGCGCACTGAAATCGCCTTATTGCTGGCTACTTTTGTAATTAAATCCAGGCTATAGATAGTAAAGCGGAGTAGCGCTTGATGGTCGACATAAACTAGCTAGTTGCTAACATATTGTTAATGGAAAACCAGACGATTGGCGATTATGCTGGCTGATGATGCAAGTCCTAATCACGAATGCTCTGAACATCTTGCTAGAATCATGATATGCGAATTCATAGATGGTTTTTTTGTAAAATTTTATCTATTATATAAAATATTGATTTTTTGTGAAGAGTAGGTCCAATAATCGTGTTCCTTAGGTCTTATTGACACAAACGGAACCCGTGAAACCTTTGTCACTTTAACCTAAGGAGGGCTGTAACAACTTCAATGATTTGCAATAACTTAGTTTCAACTCTCATAGAAGAAACGATTTTTTTTAAACATAAGAAACTATAATATAATTGTGCTTGATGAATTAATTTGTATGGAAATACAATTACTAGACTGTCGAATTCTTCAGATATTACGATATCTTGGGCGTTTAGTGCAAAATGCTCACTCTATTACTCGTTATTTTTGTATCATCCATTTTATTTTTTACATTCGTACGCCAATATACACGCATAGCAAACCGTCTTTTTTACTCCTCCTAGTCAAACCTCATCTTCATCGTGGGTAAGAATGTCATTAACATGACAGTAAAGCACACGACCTGAGGAGCTAAGAGGTAGTGCCATGTATTGCAGTTGTATTGGACAGGCATAACCGGGGAGGTACCATTCGCTCGAGGGCAACGGATGCGTATAACCCCTGCGGAATCGGCGAAGGCGGATGTCGGCAGTCACCAATATACTACTGTTATATAGGGGCACTCCTATAAAATAACTACAAATAACGATCACTCTAAAGTGTAAGCTGCTGTAAAACATGAAACTCACCCCGACTCGGTCCAGCTCGCACGGCAGATCGTAAATCAAACTTTTTGCCACGCCCCATCGGGTAAACAAGTCGGTCGCCGAAATTCGACTTTTTCGTCCGTCCATTTCGGTCGTATCAATCATAATTGGTCGGTTTTTGCCGACTCGCTGCGTGCACGCGTGCGTGGGGGGTTCGCACGCGTGCGAGGGGGGCAGAGGGGGGTGTCACTGTGCAAATGCACTCGGAAACCCGCCGCGGGGTCAACACCCCCGCGTCTAAAGCCTCCGGCGCGATAAAACACGGCTACGATTATATTACTTAATTTACTATGATTACTGAAATTGAGTGCGTGCGTGGACGCGAGGTAGAGGTGAAACTTCAGCAGCCTTATTAGTAAACATATTATATTGACTCTACTCCAAGTATTAAACTAGAATGATCTGTCAAATTCCTTATTGTTTATGAGTTTATTAATAAGGAATTCGACAGACACTAGTTTAATACTTGGAGTAGAGTTTATCTATGTTTAATAATAAGGTAGCAGAAGTCTAGGAAAAAAATACGTTACTTCGAGTTTTAATTGTATTTTCTGGAACAGTCGAGTGAAAATAATAAATGAAATTACATGAGAAGATAGGTATGAGCCCCAGGGATGTTCTGACGAATCATGTCCGAAGTTGTACAAAATACAATTACTTCGTAGGTTGTATTTAGTTTAATATTTTCTTTGACTATTTTATTTATCAACCGGCACAGCCATTACAATAAAACTACTTTGACGTATTTCATCGCGGTTTATTTAATTATTTTTTTTTATGATATAGGAGGGCAAACGAGTCGGAGCCATTTTCATGACTACCGAAGCCCACAAACATCCGCATAGAGGCTATGCAGATGCGCTGCCCTCCTTTCCTCCCACCTCCATGGGCCACCGGCTACTTACACACCGCACGAAACGCGACAGCACAGCTGTCACTTTACGCCAGTCTCGTGTAAGCGAGAGGTACCTCCCCGGTCGTGCCGGCCCAATTCGACTGCATGCAAGCATGCAGTGTGGCACTACCTCTTATCAATATTTTACTAGACCGACGTTTCACAACCTTTATAACAACCATGATCCCGGGTTAGCGGATGGACTGTAAAATTAATAAATCGCAAAATCGGTTAAAATAGTTTTAATGTAATGACTAATTCGCGTCCACTTAAAACATAAGTAAGTATATCCGTCAAATACAGAG
>LUGF01025472.1:62812-76574 GCA_001625245.1 Calycopis cecrops
GCTCTGTGTCATCACGTATCATACACACTCGTGTACTTGATTAACTTTGAAGTGGACCCTGGGGTGTAGACTACATCGTCGTTTAGACTATTCTACTCTATACGTAGAGTTGTACCTACTTCGATATCCTAGCTTGAATATTGTGCTAATAGCTGTTGAAGATTATTTGCTCGGTAATGCATTCTATCATTAGGGCTGCCAGACGGCCGGCATTCGCCGGGATGGTTCCGACATGTTGTATGATGTCCCAAGTCTCAAAACATATAGTGTCCCGGCAAAACGAGGGCCTCCTCGGCCGAGGCCCGTGGTAGGTTATTCTGCCGTTTATTTACCCTACAGTCACGCCACAAAGTGACTAGAGTGTTACTCAGTAGTAAGAGGAGGAGAGATTGAGCCGGGACGCCCGGGGATGAACCTCACCTATGTGTAGCTTCTATGCGGATTTCTTTGGACATCGGTGAAATGAAATGAAATGAAAAAGTTTTTATTCAAAATAAAATTACAGGAATTACTTTTTGAACGTCAACAATTAAATCTACCACCGGTTCAACCCTAGCCCTGTCCTGAGAAGAACCGACGAAACAAACTCAGCGGGCCTGATGTTGTGATGATATGTTTTTACATATCAAACAACAATATAAAAATACAAATAGATTTGCATAATAAATGATATAATACAATACAATTTAGGAATTTACAAAAAATAAGGGTGCTAATCCATGAAAATGAATCCGACTGCTCGTTTGCCGTCCCCTCCCTAACTAAAATGCCACTAGATTTTACGATCACTTTGCTCCTTGGTGAAATAGAAAACATATAAATATAAAATATACTTCCGCACTGGAGGGCTTTAATTCCTGCTACGTGGTGCGTATACGTGCAGACGTGGAACGTGGAGAGTTACAGGCGAAATATTAAATGAAACCCTCGGTACATCCACCGTAGCGCCCCCGCATATGTACGTACGAATTATGATAATGTCCGTATAAACTTGTATACAGAACCCTCCGAATGCTTTTATTATAGACGTGGTAGACCCCCAGACGCCCCGATGTCAGAATGATCCTTAAGACGTTTATTATACTGATGATGATATCTGTATAATATTACAACCGTAAATAAAAATATTCCCCATTTTATACCGTGAGTGGAATAATTGAAAAAATGGTACAGATGAAGTTTAAATGGGGTCCAGAGGTGGTCCATCATCACCAAATCGTGATTTGATAATGGAGTCCTGGAGAAATCGAAGTCAACTCTCAAATTAACTGAGCTAATAATTTCAAAGCTGTTTCAACATTGCTTATTGTTGTCGCCAAGACGTTCGAAGCGAAGCGACACTGCTTACCTTTTCTCGAAGTGTTTCAAGTTAGTTTACGATGTACTAGATAATTCATATTCTCAGGATATGATGTCAATAGTAGACTAATAAAACATAAAAAGTCTCAACATACATCACTATATTGATATTATGTAGAATTTGTGAAGTTAGGGTCGGTAGAGTCAGGCCGTGTAGATTTTACCTCTACATTAGATCTGATATCTTTTTCTCAAGGCGAACGTTATGTGGTCGTCTTGGCAACATTTTACATTAAATGTTTTTGGTGGGATAATCATATATAGTTGGATAGTTTTTAACCCGAAAAACTGTTAATTGAATTCTTTCAAACAGTCAACAGTTGGTACTTAGTGTAATAATTGCATTGCAACATAATCCAATGAGCCCATCTCTCACTGAGTTGTACGGTAATACATTTCGGAAACCTTTCGGTTCATCACAACATAACAAGGTACCAAATTTATATTTCAGAATTTTTTTTATGTGGTGTTTTTAAATCGGTGTGACTTTTTTCTTAAATTTTTTTTGTTCCGTTGCAGATTTCTTGTTATTGTATAAATATAAAATTTTGAAAATGTATAACTCTTTACTCCAGTAAATTTTCTAAACACAAAGACCAGATGCGACCCCTATGCGCAAAGACCAGTTGCAGTTTTACAAATGGTATAAACAATAAGATCCCAAAATTATTATGACAACCAAAAACACAAACATGGAACAATTTCAACTGCGCCACAGACTATTTTGTGTTTGCGAATTTGCACGGAGTCTGACAAAGTTTGCGTACCGTCTGCAGGTAAATGGCGACCCACTAATGATTTATGCTAAGCTCATTGCCACAAGTTTGTGCACTTATTACGCTGCTTGTTACGCTAAATGCTCACGAGCTGCTGCATATGTTTATCTATATTATTATGAAGAGGTAAAGTTTCTAACTTTGCATGGAAGGTTGTAACAGTTATTCTAACGTATTGGGACCCTTTTTTTATGATATAGGAGGGCAAACGAGCAGTTGTAGCCATTTTCATGACTACCGACGCCCATAGACATCTGCATAGACTACAGATGCGCTGCCCCCCTTTCTCCTCCCACCTCCGTGGACCACCGGCTACTTACACACCGCACGAAACGCGGCAGCACTGCTCCCTCTTTACACAGGTCTCGTGTAAGCGAGAGGTACCTCCCCGGTCGTGCCGGCCCAATTTGGCTGCATGCAAGCATGCAGCGTGGCACTACCTCTTACTAACGCACTACACACCGCATGAAACACGACAGCACAGCTGTTACTTTACGCTGGTGTTGTGTAAGCGAGAGGTACCTCTACGGTCGTGCCGGCCCGGACGTGCGTCGTCTGCATGCAACGTGGCACTAACTCTTATTAAACATCATTTGGCTGCGCTCCACGATCTCAACCGTGTAATTTTCGATCCTGTAGAAATATCTAGATGAAAAATAGATAAATTGTTTTTAAAGCTTTCACGATTTGTATTCATATTTTTATACTGTAAACGAGACTTAATCACGTACTATTTTAATCGAAGTATTTACCCCGACTCTCGACGTTTCGGCCATAATGCAGCGGCCGTGGTCAAGAGTAGACTGACAGTCTACTCGTGACGAAAAATAGATGTCGGTCGATTCTCAGACCTACCCGATATGCACAAATTTCATGACAATAAGTCGAGCCGTAGCGGAGGAGTATGGTTACTGTTATTGTGACACGAGAATTTTATATATATATATACTAGCTTCGCCCTGCGGTTTCACCCGCGTAACTTTCGATCCCGATAGGAATATCGGGATGAAAAATAGTCGTTGGCCGATTCTCAGACCTACTAGATATGCTAAGGGTCAATTCACACCAAAAGCGCGAAGGGCTGCGAAACGGAGCGCAGTTTATGTGTCATATGAATTTCAACTTTATTTTAATTACTATAGTTCTTATTATCGAATTCTCGCTACTTCTGGAGCATTCCAGCGACTTCTCGCGCATTCCAGGGACTTCGCGGGAATTCGCGCGTCTCGTTCGAGTTTCTCATGCGATAATAAGTATTATAATAATTATTATTATAAAGCTGAAATTCATGACACAGAAACTGTGCTCCGCTTCGCTGCCCTTAGCCGCGCTTTTGGTGTGAATTGACCCTAACAAAATTTCATGAGAATCGGTCCAGTCGTTTCGGAGGACTTCCATCACGCACACGACACGAGAACTTTATATATTAGATAGAGAAGATTATTTGGTTTCATGTCAATTATCGCCACAATTTTCCGAAGGCTGGTTGATTGATTATACTTTATATTACATGTGAGACGGTTGGGCCGGCAATTCGTCACGTGGCGGGCTGACGTCTCATTTTAATGACGAGCTTTACGAGCACTCCTACGGGATAATAAAATAAATATAATAAGATATAAATAATAATAAAATGTAGACATATTATTATATCTTCTATGAAGGCGTAGCAATATCGAATGTGTATATAATGTATAGTCATAGTAAGAGGTAATTGCGTAGCGGGCAAATTAGATCACCACTTTTGCGTTTTGTTAATTTCTGGTGGTCTATTGAAGAATATGAGTGAAAGAGGGCAACACTTCTGCTTTAAATGTATGCGTATGTCGGTGGACAATCGTCTAAAAGCTCTGACGGCTACAAAATAGTCTTCTTCTAGGTACTAATAATATGTACGTACAATATTTGTTGTGTATAGTAAATCCTACTAATATTATAAATGCGAAAGTTTGTATGTTTGTTACTCTTTCACACAAAACTACTGAACGGATTTTCATGAAACTTTACAGTAATATAGCTTTCATATCAGAATAACATAATAAGTTAAAATTTATAGGGATTTTTGAAGTCCGAAATCCACGCGGGCGAAGCCGCGGGCGGAAGCTAGTATTCAACGTGTAGTCATTATAATATATTTTTTATTGATAGCTTCCTTCCACTGCTGAAAGAAGCGCCATAGGTCGCGAGTCACTTGCGATTGAAAGTTTACGTGCATTCAATGCACTATGGGTTCACTTAGCATGTGCATTACATACTATCCTAATCCTAATATCCTACTAATTTGTATGTTTGTTTGTTTGCTTATTTGTTTGTTCGTTGGTTATACTTTTTCACGCAAAAACAGCTGATCCGATTTCATGAAATTTGGCACACAAATAAAGGGTAACTTAATGTTGTCCTGGCTGAATTTCAGCTACCGCGGCCGTCTCTATAGATATGAGCGATCTGCGCAGGACATATTATAGTGCACAAGTCTGCGCTCAGACACAAGTGCACTCTCTATTCCCTCCACTCATTCTCCTGTTCCCATGGGACGGCAGTCCGACACAACCGGGGAGAAATCAGGCGCGGGACCGACGGCTTAACGTGGTCTCCGAGGCACGGGGATGTAATTCAACAGCCTACCCTAAGCCGCAGCCACCACAAGGCAGTCAAACAACAGGCAACAATTATAGTTAGACTAGCTGCGCCCGCGGTTTCACCCGCGTAACTTTCGATCCCGTGGAAAATAGAAAATCATCCCATAGGAAATTTTTTTTAAGTTACCCTCTTAAGTGTCAAATTTCATGAAAATCGGTTTAGCAGTTTTTGCGTCAAGGAGTAACAAACAAACAAACATACAAACTTTCCCATTTATAATATTTGTAGGATATAGTTAGATATATGAATTAGAGTGGGGATTGCGCTGTATGTGGATACTCGATATCCACAGTAATAGCACCGCATGCAGTTACCACACAGGCCTCAAATTTCCCCCGGGAGATGCGACGCATTGTCTCGTATAACTAACACTGCATTAAATTTAACTTCAGCACATAGTCTTTACAGCACCATCCACTACGTCTGTGGCTTATTATTTTGATAGCATAGGACAACATCGCAACGCATCAAATTTGAGTAAATACCCTTTTTTCATTTGAATAATTATATACTTTTCCTGTTCACACAGATGCAAAGGAATAGGTAGGCTATTCTTTACCTTTATCTATAGGACATAGGAGGATCGGGATCAAATCACTTCCCTGAGATCATACCAAGGTTTCTTTTGATTCTGGCGATACAAGACTAGCAGTGGTGGGGACGAGTAGTGGGCCAAGCACTTTTTAAGCGTCGGTAGCAACCACTGCCTCGTGGTCTAGTGGTAATCGTGTTCAACCACAGACGTGAGGTCCCGGGTTCGAATCCCGGGTCGGACCAAAAATTGTTATTGGGATTTTTCAATTTCTAATAACAGTCCGGAGTCAAGAAGTTGGCGGTGATACACCCCCGTGCCTCGGAGAGCACGTTAAGCCGTCGGTCCTGCGCCTGATCTCTCACCGGTCGTGTCGGATTGCCGTCCCATCGGAATATGAGAGTGAGGGAATAGAGAGTGCACTTGTGTCTGCGCGCACACTTGTGCACCATAATAATATGTCCAGCGCATCTGGCTCGTCTCTATAGAGACGGCCGCCGTAGCCGAAATCGGCTAGGACGATATTATTATTATTATTATCAAGCATCGGTAGTCCTCTCCATATCGTTTGTCCCCCGATCCCTGTAAAACATATCAATTATAATATGTAGCGTTACACTCCACAGTTTGAGCAAATCAGCTTGTTAATAATGGAATTTTAAGCGAACCGTAGATTAATATCGTTTATAAATGAAATGTAAATATTAAATCGAGTGTAACACGTTTCATCGAAACGAGAGGATTATGAAACGATCCATTATGTATAAAAAGAGCTGTTATAAATAATTGATAGAGTTGTAATCCGCTCCCGCGGGATTGGATGGAATACTGCGCTGATATTAATTAAATAACATGCAAATTATATGATTAAGTAATTAGATTAGGTGGCGCTATTGTTTCGTTATAGCGATTGTTTGTTACAGGTACTCCAAATAGGCATTGGAATGGGCCTGGACTTGATACTGTCGAGCATCATCCCCGCGATGCTTGACAATGACGAGTCCTGGGCGGCGATGGCTTCCTTCTGTGAGACAGTAATGTCCCAGAAGGAGGCCGACGAGCGGGTGAGAGAGGAGGCCGCAGACGACCCCCCCCTCGCAGGCGACGAACAGGGGTGCGTAGGAGGCGCCTCCAGTAGCACCTCTGTGCTCGTGTCGGGCCGGGATGGGAACCCGGTCTATCTAAAGGCACGACGTCGTCGGGACTGGCCAGTAGGATGCCGGGCAGTCCCCGTTGAGGAGAAGTCTGGCCTGTTCGCCGAGGCCAGCCTGTCGCTGGAGGGTCCTGTCGCCTGCAGATCCGGGATCCTCCACTTATAGCGGCTGAAGGCACCCGCAGGGGTTTAGTCGGTAAGGGCGTACCAAACACCGAGCCTGACACAGGCCTGGTTTCAGAGTCAACCCAGGTTCCCGGGTATCGTGCGTAAATGCATTCCCCTGCGAGAACAAAAAAAAAAGGCATTGGAATGGGCCTGCTCGGTGTGGATGCTGATGTGATAGAGGGTGTGAGAAATGCTGTAGATTTTTGTGCAGCTTCTAAGATGATGTGGCTGTTGGGGAGATGAGGTAATTAGGGCAACACATTTGCATTGCAATTGTGTGGGTGTGAAGCGCGGAGCAGAGGCGGCGGCAGTGGCAGCAGGAAATAAAGTCACCTTAAAGGCAGGTCATGCAACTGCAAAACCCCTGCTGTTGCAGCTGCCTGTCTGTCTCGTTTGGCCCTATATTTATTTATTTATTTATTTATTTATTTATTTATTCAATTCAATGAATGGGAATACTCCCTTTTTACAATATAATAATAATTTACATATATATCTTATATTATAAAAAATGTGCAATTAATTTTGTCACAGTGATAGGCGAAAAGCTGTCGTCCTGTCCAAGTGTTAGTGACTGGTGTCAGATGATTCACCATCTGTGAACGTAGGTCATGGGTCCATTAAGTTTTAAACCGCACGAGCTGACGTAGACCTGACTTCAGGTTATAGTTACGACATTGAAATTTACCCTGTCGTGTAAGTTTGAACTGCCTAAGGTCTTTGACTGTTTCATTCAATGATGATCCTAGCTTCGGCTACAGCGGCCGTCTATATAGACGTGCCATCTAGCAGGACATATCATAGTGCACAAGTGTGCGTGCAGACACAAGTGCACTCTCTGTTCCCTCATTATCCTATTCCGATGGGACGGTAATCCGGCACGACCGAAGAGAAATCAGGCGCAGGACCTACGGCTTAACGTGCTCTGAGGCACGGGGGTGCAACACCGCCAACTTCGTGACTCCGGACTGTTATTAAAACTTGAAAAATTCAAATGACAATTTTTGGTCCGACCCGGGATTTGAACCCGGGACCTCACGTCTGTGGTTGAACACGCTTACCACTAGAACGCGGGGCTGTCAGTTTCATTTACAGATTATAGCAAACATTGTATCCATTTCTTTGTGTTGTAAGAGCTGAGAGTCCTCATTTCCACTGGAAAGTCCATTACCAAAGACATTAACCATTTAAACGTATTTTATTACTCGAGGTGTGGCTCAGCACTAAAACTATACTGTACGTTAAATGCACCTACAAGATCGATTGCTGATGAGAAAACTTCTTGGGAAACTCCCACACACCGGAGCCGTATTCTTAGTTGACATATTTCGGTAAAAGGTAACATTGCTAATTGAATCGAACACGAGAATTTTCTAATAATAATGATCTGTGAACTTTTATAACACACCACGTTACCCTAGCCCCGTGCTAAGTACCATAAGGACTTGTGTTACGGGTACTAGACAACGGAAATATATTAAATATGTTTAATAAATTTAAGAAATTTTATATGTTTAAAATTTGTATTACATAAATACATATAATACATAGATAATCCATGAACAAGGCGGGATTCGAACCCGCGACCCCTGGCGCAACATGCGCCGCCTATTCGAGCCCTGTACCACTGCGCCAGGCTGGTCGTCAAATTTATTGCTATTACAGACAAGAAAATAAAAATTACAATAAATTATATGAAAATAAAATATATTAGTAAATACTATTAACTACTACTACTACTAATAACAAGTAAATTGTTATCGACAAACAATTGTCAACGGAGTTAGTTTACTGTTAATTTTTATAATTTAATATAGAAAATTTCATTTGAATAAGGGCTTCTTTATAGGGCGATTACTGAAAAAAAAACGTAAAAAATAGTATTTTTCATTTATGCTAAAATCACGGTGTTTGTTGTTGAACTCGGTTACGGAATAACAACATAAGCGGTGTAGGTGTGAGAAAAGGTCGTAAAATATATTTCATTATTTACGCGGGAGACACCGCGGGGCGCAGCTAGTATAATAGATTAGGTGCATAGGTGAGACTGAGAGCTTAATTACATGAGCGGAGTAACGTCTGAGAAGTAATACATCACACACACACACACACACATACACACACACACACACACACACACATGCTCCCGTGCAGCTCCGGATTTATCAACGAGCGCACAAACTTTCATCAGCACTAAATACAAATGATATATGTGATGTATAGCTTCAGTATTAAACAAAACATATGGGCGTTTGAAATGTATTAATTATTTGTGGTTTGCATCGATATCTATGTGAAAGATGTAAATTTGCGGGTAAAGCCCGTAGTGATGTCATCAAATGGTCTTAATTAAATCTCTTTCATAGGTAAATAATGTGTTTTTAGTTCCATATGTGGTTATAGTCCTCTCTACTCGGTGTTGCCCACACCCGGATGCCTATGGTCCTTTCTGCCCGTCGGTCCTCTTTCAGCCGCAGTGCTTAGGGTCTTCTTTGCTCTGCGGGCCTGTCTAGCCGCAGTCGAGTCGAGTCCTCTCCGCTCGGCGGTCCCTCCAGCCAAGTGTTCATGGTCATCTCTACTCGACGGTTTCACAGTTGGATCTAAGTCTTCTTTTTTTTATAATAGGCTTGCGATTGGCCACTGCCTCATCTGTTGGAAAGTGTAGACTTGGCCGACGATGGAGCACGCTTGTCTAGAAGATATCCCGGTTGTAGGTATCAGGGTATACATACGCTGGTAGGATACTTATTTAAAATACCTGTTTTAACGATATTATTAAATAAAACAAACGAAGCATTCAGCTCACAGCCACAGATTAATAAATAGTTACTACGTAAGCTTTGTCATATTAACAAAAACAACTTCTACCAATAATACTAAATTATCTTCGTTACCAAATACGGAACCCAAGCGACAACACCAACCTGTTCGCAGATTATGCCGTAGCACATTCGAATAAATGTAGACATTCGTTAATACTAATCGCCATTTTTTTCACAAGTGCTGCCGTCAACTCGTACAAATAAATAATGGCGGGGACCATAATTTATGGAGATAGCGGACAGGCGACAAAAGTCCATAATCTATGAGCTGTGAGTCACCCGCTGCTGATTATATTACGGATTTGTCGAGGTTTCTCCGCGTGGGCAGATGTATAGATGATAAATTGCAATAATCACAGTTCAGGTTTAGTAGATTCAAACATTGGCCATTTATAGAAAGGGCGAACGAACTGAATAGGTTTAGTAATAGTATATACGGATGTAAATCAAGGAAGGCCTTTTAATTCAAATTGTAGTCAACCGATGTTACTGATGAATTCTTTCTAATTTTTCGTCAGACCATATCTCCAACGCTATGCTATGCTACGCAAATGGGATTGAAAAGGTCACACGATATTGGAGTCCCCTGGCCATATTATACCAAGCTTTGGTTTAGAACTCTTAGTGCAAACGCAAACGTCCTAAAGAAACTGTCTTTCAGGCAAACATCAGGGTTGTTGGGAACTGGGAAGATAAGGTGAAAGCAAAGTCAAGGACAGATCAAGATAACAGCTAAGTCTGGACGGCACTGCACTCTGTTGACTGAGTTTAAACTTTTAGTTAATGACCTCCTTACGAGCATGGTGTGTTCTCTTAGAACAAATCTACTGAAACCTTTTTCACCTAGCGCCATCTAACCATCAATAGTGAATCAATTAAGTAAACAGATATCGACAATGTTGCTATTTTTATAAATCATTTCAATTTCTCAAAGCATAATACATAATATTTATAATTATTACGTTATTTTGAAGTTTAATATAATTTCAATAATTATAAAAAACATATTTATGGTCAATAAAATTAGGCTTCGTCACGAAATTTGACTTAACTTAATAAAACTTCTAAATATGTCGATACTTATTTACTTTTGGCAACATCATGACAAGAAAAATTGGACATCTCGGTGTTTTGATGCGCACCGCCATGTTTTCACGTTCTTACATCTTTCGGTAACATTAAATATTATTTATACTTGTGAGTTGTGATATTTAAAAGTATTTTGATCGCTATTGACGTCGAGTTGAACTGTCGTCCGTTATAGCTGTTTGTGAGTGCACAAATTAATGGGACAAGACTTAATGTTTAGTGGATTGTGTGATCTTAGTGCAAAAAGAATGCTAATTTTATTGAAAATAAAGCTTTTTTTATTGTAAATTAGTCGATATGTTTCATTTCCTATTTCCTTTAATAGTGTACACTATAGAAAATAGTTTAAAATATGTTTTGCAAAATTGTTTGCAAAAAATATCTCAAATAGGCAGCAGATTGCAGAATATTTTCCAAAGGAAAGGGATGAATAGAGAAGATGAATCGGGACAAAATGTAAGGGATTCAAGGATTGAATTATTAGTTTTATTTAAATTCAAGTGCTCTTTTTAGTTAAAGCCTGATAGTTTTCGTTAAAATCCCTTTGAAACGTTTGTCTTGATGTAAATCTATATCTATTAATCCCATTTTATAACTTAGAAAATATTCTGCAATCTACTGTCTATACATAGGTCTATATATAGTACTATATAAACATACATACATAACTACCTATAGAACAAGCGATTTAATATTTCAACTATCTAGACTAGATGGCGGCACTTTCTATGGCACAACATTTGACGTGAGATACCCATCTATACCCAGTATAACATATTAATCTATGCTTACGAGTAAGAGCTGCAGCCTAGGCACATAAAGCCTCTATCCAAAATAATTAATATTAAATTACTTAAGGGCACGGAAGAGGCAAACCTAAGATTCCCTTTTTTATTTTTATATTACACACAAAACCTCAACATGGCTAAAAGCTTAAAATTACTTTTTTGTATGGACCGCATACGCTACTTGATAGAAATAAAAATAATGTAAATCACTGCAGAAATGATAATCAGTACAATGTTACATGAATTAAAATGGATTATTTGACTAATAGAGGTTACTTAAACATTCGCAAGCTTCAATGTTAGCAGCGGAGGAAATAGCTGATGATGATAATGAATCAATGCAATGAAACTCTCTCCAAAGAGCACTTCGTCTCTTAGGTAAGGAGTGCTCCGAGCGAACTTTTTACGAAGTTGTCTTATAAGTCTTGTTAGGAGTTAGTGTTGTGAAGGCTGCTACAGAAATAAACTAGGAGCAAAACTGCCCAGCTAAAGATAAGTGTGGAACAAGTGTTCTCAATGTATAAGATATTTATGATTAAAGATCAATAAGATTAATGTGTTAAGTGTCTTAATTTTGTTTTAATACTTTCTGTAACTTATACAATTATCCCCATTTAATATATAGTATTAGTTATTATAAATATATAAATAAAAGAAACCAGTGCTGAGTCCCTCTCGCTTTTGTCCATGTTTTAATTAACTTTACCACATTTCCATGTAAACGTAAGATATTACATTATTGTGACTTTTGTAATTTAGAATTAGCTCTATTTGGTTGGTAGTGACAGTCCTTTGTTAAATATGTATGCTGTGATCATTTCTAGAAGGTGCAATCCCATGTATTTTATTGTTTCTATGTAAAAGTTGTGTTTTTAGATTGTAACCAGTTTAATGATCCAATAAAAAAAAAAAAAAAAAAAAAAGATATCGTCCGTCCTATACTATCCTCTGAGTCAGACATTTTTTTGTACAATTTTCCTGTCAAAACACTAGGTGACTCGATGACTGTTGGTCATAGAGTTCCGCATATGCATTATGAATATAATTTGGCAAACCTGTTACTCTCCTTTCCTTCAATCCTATAATGGGCCACCGGAAACTAGGCAACCACGGAAAACGCGAACACAGAAACAGTTTTCACTTTACGGTGGAATTCAGGTTGATTCGCCTACTCAATTCCGTTCCAATACACCTCTTACAAAATATGTAAAATAAAGCACAAAGACAAAGTGTGGGTAAATTATCAACGCTAATCACTTCTAGAACTTAAGTATTTTTATAAATAACTAGATAAATTAGCTGTAAGAACTATGTTCAGCGCGAACTACTTCGTATATTCAGTTGTGTTTTTGTCCAGGTGTTCTCAGCTTGATTAATGAGGGGCCGCGTTACAGTAATGGTTCCGTCGCCTGACAGAGGATCAGCGGATAAATAAACGACACCCTGTACATCCACTAGCCCTTACACGGTCATATTAGCCAAGATTAATGGATGTACGTCGCACACTAGAGTAGTCAACACATCTTTATCTATACGTATAATAAAACTGTAGAAGACGTCATTCTGTCTGTGTCTTGTGCAGCGCAGACGCAAAAACTATTGGAAAACTAAAAGTTTTTTTAGTCATATTGGTATTATTCCTTGGTAATATTTAGGCTATAATTTATCAATATATATAGTAAAAAATGTAAAAAAATACTCTATTGTAGGGCAATATAACGAATTGACAATTCGGCCATATTACGTTACCATGACAACATATTACCAATAATGACAAGACAACGGCTGTCGGGTCGACTAGTATGTAATATATTTCTTCTGTGCGTGTGTATGTCGCTGAACTCCATAATAATGGACCGATTTTACGAATTATTTTGTGAATTGAAGGGTATTTGAGAATGGTATAGATTCACAAATCAGCTCGGCAGATGGCGCTGCAGTCGCTATATCCGAGGGTTCGATACTTTCGCGGGTGAAACCGCGAGGAGCAGGTAGTCTACTTATATATAATAAAGAGGTAAAATTTTGTTTGTGGAAGATAGTCTTTGATAATACTTATTCGATCATGAAAATTCTTTTACGAAAAGAAATCAAATTTACTAAGGAGCAATAAAGAATATATTTTATTACAAGTGTGGAACATTGGACTCTTTTTTCAGGTATTACCTAGGTAACACCCAAACGTGCAGGCACAGGTCCTCAAGTATATTTTAAAACTAATTTTGTCGGTTTATTTAAATAAAGCTTATATAGAGTATTTATATAGAGTGTGAATTTATTTAACTTATAGTTTTTAATTATGTATGTACATTTACTGAATAAATATTACTAATTTTCCTTTATTTTGTTTTCCTCACATTATTTACGAATATGATAGAAAAGGAGAATGCCAGCTGATGGTATGGATTTTTCTCTTGCATCAAAATAGAAGTAAT
>LUGF01025474.1:12305-23131 GCA_001625245.1 Calycopis cecrops
CCACAATCATACATTAAACCGCTGACGTCATCACGAATTGTCGTTTAATTAGCATTCAAATAAAACGCACGTTTATACCTACAATTATTTGTGTAGTGGATATCAAAACAGTGAAGTATAAATGTATAGGCGAACGAACGAAACGAAACGAAAATAATATTCAAATTTTGGGTGCATACCTTCCAAAGCTACTAATAAGGAGGTTTTATATCGCACATCGTGTTATCTCTGCCGCGTAATCTAGGTTTATAATACATAATTCGTCGTACGGGTAAAATAAGTGTTTTTGTCGGCTTCACCCTATAAAAATTATCAAATATCTAAGATACTTAACCAAAATTAATAACCTGTATGTGTATGTATAAATTAATAACCTATATGTGTAACACCTGGTTGTTATTATAAATTATTTCTGTTAGACATATTATACCCCCTTATTAATAAACATAGATTAACTTTGTCCAAGCATTAACCTAGTATTAAACTGACATATTATTTTGTCAAATTCCATATTATTAAACACATAGAATTTGACAGATGTCAGTTTAATACTAGGTTAATGCTTGGATAAAGTTAATCTGTGTTTATTAATAAGGGGGAGTAAGTATTATTACTGCGACATAGTAAGTATTATTGAAGAGAGAGACAATTTGGCTAAATGTGAGCAATTTACATGGCATATTTTCGCTTGTACGAATGTATTGTATTGAGTTGCAGCAAGGTAAGCAGATTAACGACGTAAAGAAGAAAATCAAGCAGTCATAGGGTCTTCCGATAGTACCTAGGCGAAAACTTTTAACTATATAAAATGCTACAGGTATGTAACACAAGAATGCTACGCTAAGTACGCTACGATTTAGCCCCACTGTTCCGTTTTACGTAAAGCATATTTGCTGATGTTAACTCACAAAATTTTCCCTGCGTAATGCTACTAAAAAGTTCACTACAAAATTATTTCATATATAAACGCATTTGTTTCAATGTATTCCTACAACCTTGAACGTATGTATCTAGTAAGGACATTACGTATTAATAAATAAAAATTATTGATTTTTCGAAGAACGTGTAGACAGCAGTTATGGTACTGTTCTCACGCACAAGGAATATAATTTCTAATATGAAATTAAAACGTTACATTTGAAAACTATAAAATTATAAAGTACATTCTCGTATCTAATCTTATATTTTATTTATATAATATAACAACTTTGAATTATTAAGTGGTTTTTATACGAACAATGTTCTTGTTCTAAGGGTCGCTACAATGACAATGCAACAATAGTAATAACAATTTCAGACGAAAAAGTAAATAAATATTATAAAGATAATATGTTTAAATATTTATATCGTTTTTTTGTGTCTCGATTAAATGTTATCTTGAGGGTATACGAAAAACAAGAGGTAAGAAAACAACCTTTTTGAATTTTAGATTTAAGTACATACTTTTTATAATATAGGAAGGCAAACGAGCAGTCGGAGTCATTCATGACTAACGGCGCTCATAGATATCTGTATACAAGTTAAAGGATAAGAGTTTCTAGACTGTCATGGCAACAGGTGTATGAACTACGAACTTTTAACTGGCATATTTGCGTTTGAACTTCAAATAAAATTTCATTATTAATTTCATATTAAACGTCATTACGACATAGTTACTTTTTCTAAGTGTTTAATGTCTAAAATTAACATTAGGACATGCCACATTCGGCTAAAATGTGAAAAATAAGTTTCCGATCCATACATAGATACGTTACCCTCGTTCATTCCCCCCCCTTGGGCCACAGGATCATAGGATCATAAAAATGCCACAGGATTCTATCTATATCATTCGTGGTCCGTGGGAAATTTAACAGATGAGGCCCTTCTGCCTTCCAACATGGAGATAATGTAGCAAAGACAAGCTTAATCCGTAAATGTAATGATCCCGCTGTCCGCACTGTTTTCTCGGCTACGGACCCTTTCCTCACACAAGTTTTGATATACATATTAAAATTCTCCTTACAAAGACATAATTGATAATGTCAAGTGGGTCAAATGAAATTTTTCGTAGGTAAGGTTGAAACTTGTGGATCGAAAAGGTTCGTAGCTCTTTAGTTAGTGTTTATGCAATTTGTAGAGTATAAAATGACCTATAAAATACTAATAATTTCCTCATGTTCTTATTTTCCTTGTCTATAAAATGTAATCAGGAGGTACTGCTACGCTGCATGCATGCAGCCGAATTATGGCGCACGACCTCTCGCTTACACGATCCCGATGTAAAGTGAGAGCTGTCGCGTTTTGCGCGGTGACAGTAGCTTGTGGCCCATGGATGGGGGAGGAGGAAGAAATGCATGGGTCCTGTAGCCTGCAGATCCGGGACCTCTCCATTCAAAAGCGGCTGAAGACACTCGCAGGTGGTTTAGTCGGTAGAGGCACTCAAACGCCGAGCCCGACACTGTACCAGGAGCCACCCAGGCTCCTGGTAGCGTGCGTAAAGGCATTACCCTGCGTCAACAAAAAAAAAAGGAGGAAGGAATGCATCTATATAACCTCAATGCGGATGTCATGAAAATGTCTCCGACTGCTAATCTGCTCCATTAAACTGAAAAAAAGGCTACACAACTCACCTGCAACTTTTCCCCTGTTCGGGAACCAGAAGCTCTTCGTGAAGGGGAAGTACCACGGCAGGGGGACACCGTACAGGCCCGGCCGTATCTTCTCCACGTACATGGCTATGAGCATGTAGAGCACCGCGTCCACCAGCAGCAGGAGCGCCACGTGCCCGGGCGTGAAGTCGTCGTGGTACGCCACCGGCGTGAAGAAGTCGCCCCATTGTAGACCTGCGAGGATATTCTAAATTAGAACAAGCTTTTTTTAAACTTTGCCAGTATTTTGACGGAGTGACAGAGGACAATACGTGCATAATCTGTGAATATTAATAGGCAACAGTAGTTACCAAATCGGAACTATTTGGTAACTAGTGTTACTACTGTACTGTACTACTCACAAAATTAATTATTACACATAAACGAAACAAATGCTCGCAAGAAAAGTGATAATATATTACGTCACAGGAATTAAATGCCGTATTGAATCGTAGCGAGGACACCAATTGTAATTTTACTTCTGCGTGTCGTCTACTACTTTTAGTGCAATACTTTCTCAGGTACAGCACTGTTGTAAAATATTATGCACTTGCATTTTTATGGGTACGTAACGTTAGGTGACTACCGTCCATAGACGTCGGCAACCCTAGGTTGTATTAGTTTACATATCTAATACAAATCGTTCCATCATAGGACATCGCGATAGAACTCAAAGTTCCATGCCCACCATCTCGATATTCCTAAATGTAGTACTGTGCGGTATAAACGCCATTTTTTACCGCGTACAACAGTACTTTGGAACCAGCTGCCTTCCTCGGTATTTCCGATCCGATACGACTTAGGGATCTTCAAGAAAAGAGCATTCCTCTTCCTTAAAGGCCGGCAACGCGTCTGCAAGACACCTAGTTTTGCGGATGTCTATGGGCGGCGGTAGTCACTAACCACCTGCTCGTTTGCACCCTATATCATAAAAAAAATACCCTAAAGCTATTATTACCAACTTTGTGCGAGCCTAGAAACGCAGGCCACGGTTGTACCACAACTTTATTATAAAACAATTGTTACACTCGCGCCCTGATAAGCCGACATGACATGTGCCGTTATTCAGCCTTGGCCGTTGATTGCATATTGTACTGATATGGGAGTGTCCTACTTGTCTCAACACCCGACTATCAACATGAAACGGCAAAAGTCATACTCATTACACAAAGGTCACACATACAGGGCTACCATTCTGTCGCCGGTAATATTTCCTTATTTATGAATTATTCATTTGTAGTATGTATGATATGTATCTTATGATATCTTAAGATTTTTAGGCACAAAGAAATAGCACGACATGAAATTTATGGAATAGGTAGGTATATAAATAAATAAATAATAAATAAATAAGCCCTTTATTTCCTTAATAAACATTAAATTTTACAATTTTGATAAAATTTATGATTTAAATTATGCAATTTACATACTTAATACTTATTATCTAGAAAAAATATAACGATTTTACATAAATAACTTAATAATACCATTTTTAAATTAATTCCATTCATTTTTCATTACAATTATATTATTTTCTTACTATTATATTACTATTTTTATATTCTAGTTATTTGTATTAATTATTATATCATTCCGTTTTACATAATATCTTCCTATCTTTGTCTATTATGGACCTCTCTATAGAGTAAAGGCCTCCTCCATTTTTCTCCACAGAGTCCTATCAATCAGGTAGGTATATACCTAGTTTTATGTCTATGGCCCATGGAGGGGGGAGGAGGAAGAAGGGTAACACATCACCTCTATGCGGTTGTCTATTGGCGTCGGTAGTCATGAAAACGGCTCCGCCTGCTAGTTTAGCCCTTTATATTATAAAAAAATAAAAAATTGATTCTTTAATAAATTTAAGAGCTGGGCCGTTGTCTGTGCAGTGTTGGCATTCTCTTCTTTTTCCCGCCATTTTCATCTCCGTAATGACATAAGAATGTAATAATGATCGCAAATTTCACAATTAAGACACCTGACTGACATCCTGAACCATTTTGAACCAGTAGCTACTTATAATTCAAGGTACTTGGCCTTCATTGACATTAATTGGGCAATTTGAAATGAATTCAATAAAGGTAAATAAATTTACACTTTGTAATTTGAAATTGATGATGTAGATACTGTAGTAGGTTGAAATGAAAACTCCATAGTTGGAATGATTTTTATAAAGTGAATGAGAACTTCATGGATTGGAATGATTTGATAAAGAAAAATAATTTAAATTATGAACAAATAGAATTTTCTTGATTGAATGAATAAATATTCAGTCAGAATATTTTAATGCATTGACACAGAATGGATGTAAATTGAGAACATTCCTTTTAGCTAGGGCTATATTTTATATAATCAAAAATGTATTCGTGTAACAAGATGAAATAAGACAATAAACATTTAAATAAATATATCCAAGTTTTTCCATTGTAACTCAGATGAGACAGTGTAGCTAGGTCAGTAATTATAATACCGAGGAGCGGCATTACAATACTTATTAAACCATTGTCAGTTATGGCGAACTTCAAGACACATTTCACTCTGAAATCCAGGACCCTTTATGACCAGTAGGGTCTCAGTAGTAATCGACATTAATTGGACAATATTAAATCGATTCAACTGTATTCGTGCCACATAACAATAAAGGTCTTGCAATGTTCAATTAAAACATACAATTGTACCGTCCTTGTCTATTCATTAGTTAATTTTGTCATATTATGGCTCGTATATTTATTTTAACACAGGACATTCGAATCACAGCCGTTACAATGTTTAGATAGAAGAATATGTATTATTTTTTTATATTAAAGGGGTCAAACGAACAGTTGAAGCCAATCTCATAACTACCGACGACGCTCATAGACATCCTCATAGAGGTTATACAGATGCGTTGCCCTCCTTCCTCATCCAGCCTCCATAGGCCACAGGGTACTTACACACTGCACAAGACGTGACAGAAGAGCAAAGAAACGTAACTTGAATAAATGCATGTAGTTATAATAGGACTGTAGACTATAAAAGTGATAATAATAGGGTTGTAACATGTATCAATTAATTTAGAGCGTATTGAAGTTGTCCAGAATGGCAACCCTGCATGTTTGATAATTTGCAAAATATATATAACGTCAGCAACACTATCATCGTTGATTTTGAACACATGACAACAATAAAAAAACCTGCAAGATTTGTATAGATGATACGAGATAAAGAATTATTTGAATGATTATCACGGTTTAAAAATATTAAACTTGTAGGAAAGACATGTCTTCGTCTAGGGTTGCCAGATGGGCAGGATCCGCCGGCATTGTTCAGACGTGCATGAGTCCGGAAAAAAATGTACAGACAAAACATATGTCTAAAAGAAATATGGTAAAAGAACAATTACTAATCCGCTCTTACAATACAATTTTGAAATTCAACACCTATCAGAGAGAAAGAGTAACGTTATAGGTGCTGTTTTGTCTCGACCCTAATTTAAAAAAATCCGTTGTTTTTAATTTTGTCCAGATATTTTAGTAATCCCATGTAGTAACCCTATATGCCCCCTACATTGTATGAAATATTGAAATTCAAACCTGTGTCAGAAGAAATAGTAGGTAGTAGTTTTTTTTTATCCCGACTGTGTTAAAAAACATCCCGATATTTTTAATTTTATCCAGACTTTTTAGTTTTCCCACCTGGCAACCCTAGTCTGCACGCAACATTGTTGCCGTTGAGTAATCTTCGCGTACTTTTTAATATCGCAGATAGCTCAAGTGTTTGTGTCGATATCAGCTGTCGAAATTCAATTTTGTAGTCGGTGTAACTAACACATCCATACTTGTGGTCGTTTTCGAGGTCAAGAGCATTATTGGAGGTAAACTAGTTTTTACCGTTAGATAATAGCCTCGAGTAGTGATAATATAGAAAAGTAATGACGCGTGCCTGTGAACCTTCTGGGTGTTCGAATGTCTGTGGGCGTTTACTTATCATGTGACAACCTTTATCGGTCCATGCAGGACTGTCCCTTTAGATAGACGCCAGGGCGACTGATCTGCTACTCGCATCCAATATTTCACCAACTGTTTACCCCCTTTTCAATAAATAACAATTAATTCTAAGAACAGAGCAATATTATAGAAGCCTTATGGACAAGGGTTCTCAAACTTTATCGAGATCGCGATTCAATAACCCTTACCATCTACTCGATATACAGCGTATTATTATTAAGTGTATTATAGGTTGAAGGGGTAATATAGCGAGAATATAATATACTAATTCGCATAATATACTACTAATAATGACAATATAATATGTGGACTTTACATACTACGTTAGCCTACCCCCGTGCTAAGTACAATAAGAATATTTTTTACAAGTACTAGACAACGGAAATATATTTAATACTTTTTAAATTAAAGACATTTTAGTTGAGGCTTTTCATTATAGAAATACATATAAATCATAGATAAACAAGAAAAGAAAGACTTGGGATGAATTGACTCGAAACTAACTCGAGCTATGTTACCACTATGTCAGTTATCATTAAACGATGATTTATTATAAAGGGGACTGCGAAATATTCGCAACTTTTAATAGCAATTACATAAGACAAGGCGTAGGTACCAAGTTGATTATATGACTAAGTAACAATGACAATAATTAACAAGGCTAATTAACATTGTTAATAACACATAATAAAGACCTCCAAAAAATTTAACAATATAAAAATATACCTTCTCGCTATGAGATAATATAACAGTAAAATGTGAGTAACATTTCATGTCATGCATACATTTTACAGGTTTTAATTTTTTTTTGTTAAGCCTATGTTGTCCCACACACACATAGGTTTTAAATATTAAAAAGAAATTAGAACAAAAGAAAACAAAAAAAACGGCCAAGTGCGAGTCGGACTCGCGCACAAAGGGTTCCGTACCATTATCTACCCAAACGGGAGCTTATCTTTTGTATGGGAGCAAAAAATCACGTTTATTGTATGGGGGCGCCCTTAAATATTCATATTGTTTAATTTTTTAGTATTTGTTGTTATAGCGGCAACAGAAATACACCATCTGTGAAAATTTCAACTGTCTAACTAACATAGTTCATGAGATACAGTCTGGTGACAGACGGACGGACGGACGGACGGACATCGGAGCCTTAGTAATAGGGTCCCGTTTTTACCCTTTGGGTACGGAACCCTAAAAAGTCTGAAATAACATAAAGTTGACTGTCAAATTGACGGTCAATGAAAGAAATAAATTAATAATTAAATATATGTGTCCCGTGATTGGAACAAAACGCACGTGTCAGAGATTAAGAAGACTGAATTGACGTCAACGAATAGAAGATTACCATATTAATAGAACCATCTGTAAATGTTAAATCCTTCATTTCCACTGTGTGATTATTATTAAAGCAATCGAATAAAAAAAAATTTTTTTTTTAATAAAAATTTTTTAACATTAAGTTACCTCACTTTAAGCGTTATCTACTTACCTATTACTTATTTAATCATACAAATTAACAATTGATTGACGATTAACATAAAATATAATATATAGTTGTCAAAATAGATAGTGTCCTGCATTTTAGCCCTTATCTGAAGTTTAACGATAAAAAATAACTTCATGATGAAACGAAAAATATATTATAAATAAATGCTTCGTTTTAGCTTCAGCAATTTTGTTTGCCAAAATTTTACCAAACAATAATAAGCAGTGGGCAGGAATGGGTTGAGAATATATAGATCTTTTCGGGACTTAAATCACAATGGGCAGCAGTCAAGCAACAAGAATCCGACGCACATCAATTACGATTTAATTGAACGAACTCCCGACTATATACTCCAATCTACACGAGGACAACACGGAATTCGTGTCACGGACGTATCTTCAAGAATAACGTCAAAGTATTATTTATATCATTATTTGACCTTGGACGACAGATGATTTTTATCTGTACAAGCATGACTATATCTGTGTATCTACGTAGTAGATAAGCACTACGTAAAACTGTCAAAGACCTCATTTATTGCTAACTAGATGTGCCCCGCGGTTTCACTCGCTTTTAATTTGTAAGAAATCCATATAAACTTCAACACCCTATTTCACCCCCTTAGGGGTTGAATTTCTAAAAATCCTTAGCGGATGCCTACGTCGTAATATCTACCTGGATGCCAAATTTCAGCTTGATCCGTCCAGTGGTTTGGGCTGTGCGTTGATAGCTGGCTATGTCACGTTTGAGTTTTATATATAGAGCGCCTTCACATTAGGTCGCGAGCAGCGCGACAGCAGCGCGGCAGCAGCGCGGCAGCAGCGGACACCTTCTCATTACAAATACAACCGCGCGACTTAGGGTGGTCAGTACATTTCAATAATGGATGCCAACGAGGAAACATCATTGTTACTCCTGTTTTTGTTGGTTCTTCTTCGGCGCCATAGACGTCGCATTAATAATAAAAAAATAATTTACTGGATTGATCCTTTGTTGAAAAATCGGCATGTGAATAGTGAATATATAACAGTATTCAAAGTATTGAAATATGGTAGGGATAAAAATTTTTTTAATTACGTTCGAATGTCAAAAAAGTCTTTTGGCGAATTATTACGTCTTCTTGAGAATGTTATTCAACGCCGTGATACTTGATTTCGCAAAAGCATTTCCGCAGAAGAAAGACTCGTTATAACACTTAGGTAAGTCTATAGATTTATTATTTAGATTTATTTATTATCCTATTCACATTAGAACTAAATTTACATTTATCTTTGTTCAATTTAAGTTTATATTTTTGTACAGCATTCATGAATTTGTTTAAATTTTCATCGGTTAAATGTACAGGACAGCTGGTAACACTGGCTCGCAGCAGACTGACCGCACGCGGCTGCCGCGCTGCTGTCCGCTATGGCAATCACATGTCGCGCGGCTGTCGCGCGGCTGTCGCGCTGCTCTTTTTTAGTATGGAAGTTTGCCGCCTGTGAACAGCGCGACTGTCGCACTGCTGCTGCCGCGCTGCTCGCGACCTAATGTGAAGGCGGCCATATAGATAACCATAAGTACCAATGCATAAACGCTTATAACCAGCTATATCTCATGATTTTTTTTTCATTTATCCGAAACGGTTTGTCGGTGAAAGAGTAACCAATATACATACAACTTTATACAACTTTTAAGATATTATAAAATAGAAGTAAATAGTAGGATTTTATTTAGAAGCATCATTAAATAAGAGTCTAAAGTCTCTAGTAAATTACTGCATTGTAGCCAAAGAACCAAGCAGGTACTTCTCGTCTGTGATGAAAGGTGCGATGGCTTTCGCTTGACAAGTATGCTTTCTGGTACTTTTGTAGGACTTTGGGTGGACGAATGAGTAGAGAATGAAAAGGAATGTAACTCATGTTTTGCGTATTTGTACTACCTTTTACCTTTACCTTTGGCTACCAACACGCCGCGCACGCAGACTACGTTTTTATGTTCGTTACTTTCGTTATCTCTCAATGTAATAAAATATATTCTATCTATAGGTAACTAGGTAGTACAGACAGACGTGCATAGAACTTTTCCAAGAAACGCTAATAATTATATATTTTGTCATTATGCAGTGACACCATATCTTTTCTACTTTATCACAAAACAATTGAAAGTAAGCGAACGCAGTTGCGTGGATGCTTTTGTAATTGATGTTAGAGGAGAAAGAAGCGTACCCCTGGACGGCGAAACAAACAGTCTTGATACTCAAGGTCATCAAAGTAACCGAGGAGTGACACATAGTGTAAATAGCTAGAAATCGCAACCGATGACGTATCATTAAAGAACACTCATGGAGGGGGACACGACCCCCAGCACAGAGGAAAACGACGCGAGGAGTGACACATAGTGTAAATAGTGTAATACATTGTAAGACAAACTGACTGACGATATAGTAATGTATTAGACGCCACTTACAGAATGTTAATCGCTTGTTTAATGATTACAGCCGATATCAACCGGTTACTTACATTGTTGTAAATTACTTAAATTGAAATTACACTGTCAATTGAATTGCGCATGTTCTTAATTGCATCTATAGGAAATAAGTATTTCACAATCGCACTAATAATATCAGTACCTCGAGTGTGAGTTCAATCGAAAAACAGCGAAACGCAACTACTGCGTTAATCGAGCTAACTTATACGTTTTAGTACACGTATCATACGCGAGTGTAAGTTCCATAAACATCAA
>LUGF01025477.1:0-16302 GCA_001625245.1 Calycopis cecrops
CAATGCACTCATTGTTTGCTAGCACAAAGACATTTCATTGTAACTACATGTTATAAACTGCCACTTAAACCGGGCTACAAACTGGCACAATGACCAGTTGACCATTTATCATATCTAAATACAATAATCTAATGTAAATATTATCATCAAATCATTTTCAATTTATCATATTGAGGTCTAGAGTGACCCCATGCATACATGCAATAGTGACATTTTCTTAATGCGCCTAATTACCGCACCGCGCTTTTGGTGTTACTCCGTCCACTGGCGGGTCGCGACAAACTCCTTAAATAGGTCTTTCTTTGTCGGTATCTGAAATTTAATACTATTCAATTATTAATTGTCAAAATTCGTGACCTGCCATACAGCCAAGCAAACTGATATGTAGAATTTGTGAAGTTAGGGTCGGTAGAATTGGGTTGGGTGGGTCAATATTTTTACTTTTAAGACTACCCTCAAAAAGAGTTGTTCTTACGTGCTTTGCTTATAAATATTACTATTTTTAACTTCGCATAAGTGGTATCTCGTAATTAAATATAATATTTTCTTATAAAACTTCAATATATTGTTTTAAAACTAGTGGGAAGTTTGTTTTAATATATAGCAGTGGAATTTAAACACTACGTTATTCTACCCCCCGTGCTAAGTACCGTAAGGACTTATGCTACTTTATTATAGAAAAATACATATAATACATAGATAAACATCAATGTCCAAGGCGGGATTCTACACGTTTTATCGAACTGCTACAAGTTTTAACAAACTGCTACAAGTTTTATCAAGACATGAGCGTTTAATTTAAACGGGTGTTTGAGTTTTAAGGAGTTACAAGAAACGATTAAGGTGCGCGGTGTGAAAAAAACATTATTATTATTATTATTATTAACCTTTTAAGTGAGTATTGCCTTAAACGATAAAGACCGACGATGATGGTAAAACTTAAGCAACATTGAATTGTTCAATCATACCAATGTGCCCATTTAAAACACAAATGCATTCTCCGTACATAGTGTCCGCGGAATCTCGAAAAGCTCTAGCCCGATGCCTCAAAAGAGCAATCCAGGGTCCAGGATCAGCATCGATGCGCGAACTTGCATTAGCAACTTTTGGGCCAACTTGAACAAGAGTCACAAACAGCTCGCTATGTAGAGTAGATACATATGTACAGACAAGCAGCCAATGTTCTACTGGGAGTGCTTCATGAAGCAGTACTTCCTCAAAACGATGGCGGTGGTGACGTGTATCATGTCGCTGGCGGTGGTCTGGTCGGAGGTGACGTTCTTTAGCAAGAAGCCCGTGCTCTCCATATTCGCGAACATTCTCATAGCGGCCCGGAACACGTATAACTACACTGCTATTGTGGTAAGGAGTAACTACAACACATCTTCAGTTGGCGGTATTTGGCGCCACGACACCATTGCAAAAAAGCCAAAATTGAATTTGAGAAGTTAGAAATTTATAATGCAGGAAAAGATAGTAAAAAGCTGTGGCGTGCCATAAAAACTATTACGCATACGTCGAAACAAAATTCATCAACCTTTCCACTATTATCTGCCAACAATCCATTAAATTCCGTTAGCAAAGTCAACTACTATTTCGCAAATATAGGCAGCTCATTAGCTAATAAAATTCAACGCGTGAATACAATCGCACAGTCATCACCTTACGCCAGTTCTTCTTTTGTGCTACTACCACTAGATTCCACAGAAGTTGAAGCTAACATAAAAAATCTAAAAACTGACTGTGCAGTTGGTAGCGAAGTAGCAGATGAAATATGTAAATTTTATAGTTGATATCACTCACCAGAGCTGGCCTTGATGTGACCTGAAAATTGTCACGTGCGTTTAAGATAAAGATAAAAGTTATTATATTTTTGTCATGATTTTTAAAACCATACCATATGGAGACGTATATGAATAATGCATTCCAATGTGGTACTTAGCATTGCCACCGAGCTAGACTTACGTAGTGTAATAAGTCCACAGATATTATAAGAATAACCTAAATATGAAGTGAGCGAGGGTCCAGCTGGTACATGCAAACTTTTTAGTGCGCAATAATAATTCGCAGGAATCTAGTGTTGTTTGCGTCCTCTGTGTGATTGGTGACCTTTACTAGGTTCGTCTTAGCTTTGTTGAAAAAATATCGATACTTTTGGGCGACATTTTTTGTAACGATATATCGATATAAAATATCCAATATCGAATTTGTTTCAAGAAATATTTTTTTTCTTTCGGTCGACTCGACTCGTCTGCCTCCTCGGTTTCCTCAGAAAGAGTAAGAGTCAAGAAGTGAGTGTAAATCTCGCAGTACCTACGGACAGAAGTCGGTTAACAGCCGATCAAATAAATCAAGGAGTTTTTCTTATGTCTATATCAGATAAATATTGCTTAGATTAAAAATAAATAATTGTTCTTGATTTAATAAAAAATATGTCTATTATATTTTTTTCATATCAGATCCCGAGGCTTGATTTTGTCGATCACTGGGTTCCATGATGCGGATAATTTAAAACCGTCCTCCCGATTGAAAGTTTTATTCTTTTTAATTTCTATTGCTTCCCGGACCATCCTTGGATAGTATTGACGGTCGGTGGAGAGGATTTTGGGTTTATAAACAAATTTGGCAAACAAGTTTTTTACCTAACTTGAATACTTACCGAAGGAAATAAAATAAGTTTTACAATTTTTCATTAACTCGGATGAATATATTGCTAACCTTCATTAGGATTGTATAGATTTCAAACACCTGATAGGGCAAAACTTACTTAGGTACATAAAATAATAAGAATACGATTTTACTGTTTTCGGAAATTCATTTATATTTTAATTACCGGTAAATCTGAATTTCGTTAATTTTACTCATCGACCATCGATAAAGTGTATCCAATTTGTAGACTTAACTGTAATGAAACCGAACGGTAACTGTACATGCCGTGTCGTAGTAACAAGTGTTTATGGACAACATCGTTAACATAATTTCAATTAAAATATAATTCGTGTTTTATGTACTTATTAGATTTATATATACTTTAGATTATTAGAATATTTTAACATTTTATAAATACTTTTTTAACAAATGACCATTTATGAAAATGATGCGAAGCACTCGCGCATCTTACTCCCTCTTTGTGATTGGTAAGGTATTTAAAGCTAAGCTCAGAAACGACATCGAAAAGGTGGGCCTTTTATTTTTGTTTTCCCGACTACGTCTCTATTATAACTTGAACGGCTTGACACACTTCAAAGTGTGAGACGTTGTTATACTCCTCTTGAACTTGTGAGTGATAGGTATTAAAATATATTTTAAGGGCTTTAGTAATTCAATTTAATGTTGGATTATTCTAAGTCTTCATGAAATAGGTATGATATAAGTTCTAACCTGCACAACCAGTGCCTGCTAATTTTATTTATAGCTAGGTATGTTACAACTTGTTCTGAAGTCCGACCGTTTAATTATATAACTTAACGTAAATCCTCTTGAGTAATAAATGTATTATTCTTAGTTATGTCACTCTGATAAACCATCACTGCTTATGAGATACAGGCTGGTAACAAAGAGACGAACAGGCGGACATCATAGTTTTTTTAATAGGGTACCCAAAGGGTAAAAACCCTTTAGGTCCAAAACCCTACATTTCATCAATATTTTAAATGCGTATTTAGGGGACATATATGCGTGTGTAAGGATTTTAAATTGCTGAAGACATTAAACTTTACTGCCGTCCTCATAAATCTAACCGGTATCGGAGTTAAAAAACAAGCCCTTGGTTTTTTATTGACTACTAGAGTCTCGTAATAGATGACCACTCATCATCATAATCAGCTTTAGCCTTTTACAATTCTTATACATTTATTTTTAGGAAAATTTGAAGTTGGTGCTTTTGTCATATTTTTTATAATCTTCGGTAGTACACGTACCGAAGATTATGCAGGATTGTTGCTCTTTTTTTTCATTCCCACAATTGATCAGAGCAGTCTGCCACAAACAATAGTAGTAAGCATAATAAAACATAAAAAATTGCGTTGGAGAGTTGATTTAATAACAACAATATTTTACTATAAATTAGCTTTTGCCTATTACTTTCTCTTACATTCTATTTGTATGTGAAATGTGAAATGTGTGGAACGTCTACGGTAATGGTGAAGTTTATACCTGACCTTGGAGCGGTGCCGGCAACCGCGACATTTAAAAAGTAGTTTTTATATACCCTTTAACCTTTTTAATACCCTTTAGGAAAGTATATTTTATGGTAACTTAGAGAAATAAATAATCTAATAATACTCTTTTACGCTCGCCAAAGTATGAATGGAAAATTTTAATCTGTTGTTTTTATTCCATTAAATTTGTCTTTGCTTTCGTTTTATTGACAAAATGGAAAACTTGAAATATCGCTATACTTACGAATACGCGTTTAAACGCGGCACTAACGCTGCAGAAACAGCTCGAAGGATTAATGATGTGTATGGCCAAGCTACTGTAAAAGAAAGCACTGTACGTTTTTGGTTCCAACGTTTTCGTTCTAGCTGATCCCCGCTTCAAAAGGAGTGACGCAGTCCGCTCTCGGTAGGGTTCTCATATGTAGGACCGATCAGTCGCAAAGCTGCCCTATCCCTGATGTATTTTGGGCACGCCAGCATAATATTATGATCCAGCTTCGGAATCCTATGCTATCAATAACTAACGGCGAGATGTACGAGCCGCAGGGGTTTAGTGGGTAAACCCTTCGCCATCTATAGGTACCACAAATAATAATTGATACTTATATTTAATACTCATATGTTACAAATTAATGTTAATAATTTTATAAAAGTACAAAGGTTGTTTAAAATGAGGAAAACATACATTAATAAATATATATCAAGATGAAGTTTATCATATTTTAGAGATAAACATAATTTAGCACTGGAAAAATCTGTCTCCTGAAGTGCCCTCACACAAACTGCATTCACAAATCGAGGAACCTTTAGTTGTATCTTAGCCAGAAAACAAGGATTCATAAGGCGATATAATGTGGAAGTTGCTTACAATATTGCATAACTTTTGGTATTTAAAAACAATGGTGTTACTAATACTAAATCCTGTATGCCAAAATATTTTTGTTTCATGGATCAAGACTATTCATCAGGTCAGATTCACATCAGTCTGAGCGTGTTCATAGTGGCAGAGATAAGAGATCATATAACCTGATCAAGGATGCGGGGAGTTATTCCAGCTTGTGACCGTGACCGGTTTGTTGTGTTCTGTGCTGAGAGGCCTAAGTCTAATGAATCTAGAGATAAAATGAGAACCCGAGAATTGTCAGCGCTAGTTAGGGATACCAGATGGCCGCGGTTGTCCCGACGTGCGAGTCCCGAGTCTAAAAAAGATAAATTGTCCCGATAGAACAAATATTTAAAACAGATAGTCTTTAGGCATAGGCAAACTTCTGACAAAATGAAATATGTAGTCTAACCCATTTCAAAGGAGGAGAGAATGAGGGAGAGAGGCGTAGTATTAATATTTATAGGTGTCAGAATCACAACGGGATTTTCCCTTCTTTGCTTCTTTTCCCAATAGTTTCGTTGGGCAATTCGGATTTTTACAAAACCGCACAAAACACAGAGCAGACCGACACATCACGGCAATGCTTAAGCACAGGTTACTTTCTAGTACATTTCATACGAAGTGTGCGCAAACGGCCGACTATCTAAACATGTCAGCTTTTATGTTTTATCTTTTTCGAACCTTCCATCGGTGCGGTCTACGGAAGCCGCAACCCTTGCGAGTTCGAGTCACACTTGATTTTGAGGCTGTGACGGTGTTTCCAAAATCACCTGACCGTTTCAAATTTTCGGGATACAATATCGCTAGTAAGATTTCGCATTTTTTGGATCGCTTTCCTGCGTCGAGGTTACTGCCTGTATATAGCCATATCAAAGGATCAATGTGGTTGCTACTGTTCCTGGCGATACAGGAGTAACAGCTGAGGGAACTTTGGTGGACCGAGCCCAAAGATACAGGTGATTACCGGTAATTCATTAGCTGGCAGCAGTTACTGAGCTTTTAACATGTTTGTGTGCACAAATATTCACTAGAGGTACATTCACAATCCTTGAGCTTAATTTCATATTTAATTTGAGAAATGGTGATTTATTCATGTTCATTCGTATTATATAATATAATATTCGTTCGTTTTCACCTGAAGAATTTAATAATGTTTTTACCGGTTCAAATTTGTTTCTCTTTATATAAATATATTCATTCACCCCGTGCTCGTTGCAGCCGCCCGGTACAAAGCATGATTAATTTTTTTCGGGTTCGAATCGACTTTGCAAGAGACGGCGTACATCTTATACACCCGAAAGCCATACAGTTTCCAGCCAAATTTAATTACGGGACGGCTGAAAGACGAATGTTGCCCTTAATATTGTCATGGGCTTCCACGGTGCATAAAATGCAGGGCAGCACTGTGGATCACGCCGTTGTATACTTAGGCGCTAAACTATTTGAGGAAGGCCAAGCCTACGTTGCTCTTAGTAGAGTGAGATCTTTGGAGGAATTATGTAATAAAGAGTTTGACTGCAATAAACTAACAGGCAAGAAACCTTGCAATAATGAGGCACTCAACGAATTGAACAGAATGAGAAATAAAAACTAAAAACTTAAAAATAAAAAAGTAAAAAAAAAATTTGGTACTATCAGTAGATTTCGGAATCAGTATGCACGTGTTACGTCATCGTCAATTTCACATCGCGTCGTGTCATGTAACTTATAAATAAAAATAAATATTTTCAAAAGTAGATTTTAATATGAAATATTGATTATTTACAAATTATTTCAGAAAATAAACAGTATTAACAACAAAAAAGAATGTTAAAGTTTGAGTTATTATGCTCGCGCCTAAAACAGTGCAAACTATCATGGCGGCACAATATGATTAGATTGACGTCAAACGCAAGTCACAAAAGTGTAAACACTAAGCAGTTCGGCTAGAGTTTACTTGCCAGTGACGTCATCTTGCAACAATTTCGTCACGGTCCTGTAGCGGGTTACTGACGGGTATACGAGTATGATGACGCCTGCATTGGCGACGTCCAAGCGCAAGGCTGTGATTGGCAATGCGTCTGCGTGGAAGCCTTTGTAAAGATTGGCGCATTTCGTTCGTTTGGTGTGTGGACAGTGCAAGTAATTGTCAATAACTCGGCCGCGCTTAGCGACAGAAAGAGCGAGAGGGCGACAGTAGCGAAATGCTGTCGCGCAACTCGCCGGAGGAAGATGGCGCGGACGAAACATAGCGGGCATTAATACCAGGAGCGCAGAAACGCCGAGCGGTAGTTCTGAGTCAATGACGGCCGAGTTGCCGCACGTCATTGTTCGTTCCCTCCATTGCGCATGTCATATACATAACAAACGTATGCTAATGGGCTATTTTCCAGTATTAAAAATAAAAGCTTATTCAATGTACTCATTAATTAATATAATTTTTAAAGATGTAGTGAAATAATTTTAACTAATCAATATGTTATTTTAAAATATATTTTCAAAATATTTATTTTTATTCATAAGTCACGTGACACGAAACGTTGGAATTGAGCCATCATGGAATCTCACCATCCGCAGCCTAATTTGTTCAACACATTTTGAAAGTGATGATCTTTACATCACTAAGAAAGGACTTTGTCGTGTAGTACGAAATAGATATTCAAAGGTTACGAGGTTCCAATTTTCTATTATATTGTACTAGTTGTTACCCGCGGCTTCGCTCCCGTGGTTTTTCATGATAAAAAGGATACGATGACACTCTTTAGTCCTTCAACTATCTCCATACTAAAATAATATTTCCAGAACTGCCACTGGATGATAGATAAGTTTATAATGCAGGATAAAGTTTAGTTCTGAGAGACCCCGCGGTTTCTCTGGCCATGATAATAATAGTTAAATAATTAGCGATTATAAACATTCTCATATCGTGATGCTTCTCTTCCATGCATGCGACGAGCACTCACGCCTCATAGCAATCCCATGAAACACTATATTTGCTAGACAGTCAGATCCTGAGATAGCAGGTGTTGAACACCAGAGATGGTGTGCACGAAATAAATAAAAATTGAGAAAAGCCGGTGAATTTTATAACTTGTAAGAAGATTTGGGATTATATCCTACTAAATTCTATGAGTGTACTAGAAAGTCTGTGTCGACTTTTGACTAACTATAATATATTCATATGTATATTCCTATTTTATTGTTTGCTGTTAGTTCCTCCTGATTTAGTAACAAAATTAAGGGTATTCTTTTATGCTGTTGGTATCCCTTTACACGCACACATTGACGGTTTTAAAACAATCTGTACATAACTGTCACTCACACATTGTGCGAAAAATGAGACGTTTTCTTTGCGATGTTTATTTGAAATGCTCCATCTAGACGTGTATATAATCGGACGGATTTTGATGAAACTTTTTTTGTTATAAGTACATTTAGGCTATAATTTACCAATATATATAATGCTGTAGTCGGTATCTCGACTCGAAATACACTATTGTAGGGCAAAATAACGGATTGACAATTAGGCCACAACATTACACATGGTGGTAACCCATGACAACATATTTTCCCTGCAGAATAAAGACCCTTTACATGGTACACAAACATATCAAATTTTATGTGGGCAAATTAAAATAATTTTTATAGAGAAGGGAGAAGTAGATAATAAACCATCGTAAAATCAGTTGCTCTTGGAAATTAATATAACTTTTCTTTATTTAATTTTCATGTTATAAGATAAAAGAATGTACATTGTTTCTTTTTCATGTTTCACTTCTTCGGTTTAAATAAACTATAGTGGAGTCATTTTAATAGGTAACATTTGACATTTCATCAAAATTTAACAACGTAACCTTGTAACGGGCATAAAATAATATATTTTTTCGTTTTGTTAGAATTGCACAATTGCTTAATTTTTTTTAATTACGGTTACATAATATTTATTGTAAACGCCTGCTTGAAGTAATGCTACAGCTTGAGCAGCTTCATGAGGTGTCGTATCCATTTTTAACCGACAAATAAAGGAAAAAATCTCGCGTCTAAAGCAGATAATGAATGACAACTAAAGAAATCATAATAAAAATCGAACTACCCTCATTGTAGAAAAAAATAACGCTAATCGTTAACTCTATTCAGGATACTATACAATTTATATATTTTATGCATAATTTGTTTTATATACAATATCTTAGGTATAGTTAAGATAATTCTATGAGTTATTATTCATAAGCAAACAAATGAAAATTTTTAAGCAACCAATTAAAAGTTTGAAGGGCTTTGCATATTTACAGAGTTGTTTATTAAGGGATTATTTCTTTTCCTAAGCACAACTAGGCACGTCGACTTTTCAATCAATTAGCAGAATATGACTCGTGTGGTTGGCTAGTTTCTGTGGAGATTTCGGGCCTAGCTAAAATTTGGCTCAGACAATGAAATTATATTATGTACATCTGAGTAGAATACAAACTTTAAATAATATCAGAATTATCTAACACAGTCAAAGCTTATATTATCATCAAGAGAGCGCTATGTCCTATTGCACTGGTTCCTTAAGACGTTTTATTGGCTAACTTGTTTACACGCGTAATAGAGAACAGTGTATACGGTAACTTAATATATAATTCGGCGATATGCATGGCAGTGTAAAACCGTTTCCTCTGACCTTTCATAGTACCGTAGCAACTAGCTAGGCTAGCAGCTAGGTAAGTGGTGACAGCTCGTCAGCTAAGATCAATCTAAATAAATTAATGAACGTTCAGTCGTTGGTACTTACGCATCGAATTTCTCTATCACGTATATCGTGACGAAGGCTCAATTTCGGTAACCGTGTATGTATGCTTCAAAGATGGCGGCGGTAAAAAAGCCGTGTATCCTGGCAAGCAGTTTGGATACAAGCTACTAGCCTCTTTGCTCTATGCGAGCCACCTGCGTGGCTTAAAGGATAAGTTTAGATAAGTTCGAGAATTGTATTGTAAAATTTTTACGTCGCTTGTAAACGCTGGGAATAACAAACAATGCTACGAGGTACCAACATACTGAACCGTTTATAGATCTTGTTTATAACAAAAAATGTAACACATGAATTTGGGGCAAATAGTATTGTTGTGTTTATAGCATTAAAAAAGGACAGGCTGATGATAATAATGCATCATGGTGATGTTATAAAGATGTTTATTTAGATAGAACAGTGTGATATCTATAAATGGCATTTTCAAATTTGAATTGGAACAGTGTAGTTGTAGGAAGGTACCTAGTATTTATGCTATGGGATGTTGATTTTAATTACCATGGAAGTTTTGGCCAAGAAACACCTAAACGTGTAACCCCTATGAGGGGCATTAGAAGACATATTGTTGTGTTCGGCATAAAAATGTGCTTTGTGCACAGTTTATTAATTTTATAGTAGACTGATAAAGACTGATGATGATGGCACAAGGTTTACTTAATAATATGCTGCTTCATCTTTTTAATGACTCATAAATAATCAATTAATACTATTTATCTTTGATAGTAAAACAATTATTCAGAATTAATAGTGAAGAAGTTTTAACTAAAAACTACTATTGAACCAACTGATTGTTGAAACTTGATATAATTAACTTTGGCACATTGTTTTAGAAAAGTTGACTTAGAACTTTGTTCTCGCTAAACTTATAACATATAATTTTTATACGATAAATACATGTGAGGATTCGTCAAGAAACTTCTTTGAACCTAGGGCTTTTTTCGCGTTTTAGCGATGTAATGCCCGTGCCTCTAAATGTCATAATTTCTTACAACCTTTAACGTCCCGTCTTGATAATATTCTAAGAGATTATAGTGCAATCTCACATTTGATTCCCGAAAGGGATAAAAGGTCTGCGTGGTTTGCCGGTATTAAAAAACTAACTACATACGAAATTGTTGTTGGGGAGTTGCGCGTGTAAAAGTACAAATCAAACTAATATTAACAATAAAAAAGGTACTACTAAACCAGAGTGACAAATCAATATATAATAACAACATATTATAACATCAACATATTATAACCTCTAATAAGTATTAGCAATCTCTTTCCATACAAACGAAAAATATAAATTAAGATAGCGCGTGTAAATTACATATTATATGTTTTTAAAATATACGACGGCGTTTTGTACATGAAACGACATGTATTTTTTTTATCAAAAAACATATTTTTTTTGATGAAATTTTTAAAAGCAATTTTTTAAATTCTATTTTGAATAAAAATATTTTGATTTTGCTTTATAAAATAAAATTTACAAAATACTTTTGAAAAAATATACAAGAGCCGAATCGTACCACTATTTTTGATGCTGACTGTACCTCCCCGGCCAGACACAGTCGTCTGCACTCTGCACATTTGTGTGGCAATAGCACTACGCACAAACTTCCTACTTGAGGAGGAGAAAGGAAGAAAGTATAGGAACAATGAGTATCGCAGACAAAAGATTTTAGGCGTTTATTGACCCCTTGTATCCTATCATTGGGGATTGTCTATTGTGGGCGAATTAATAATGCACTATTATACCTTCACTTTTACAATTAACAATGCTTTATCTTAGGAGACGCTGATTCCTTTTCTTTGTCGATGCATGAATATTTGCATTTTTAAAAATTGGAAACGATTTTTCCTAGCTGCCACGTCAGCGTCTGAGGAGATCAGTTTCCTATAATTTCTCCAAGCTATAAACAGTTTTGATATTTCTCTATAATGTCATTCGAAATCGAACTACTTGCTTGCGGAATAAGTGTAATAAGGAATGTTTTTCATATAAAAGTTTTCACATATTTACGAAGCCTTTAAAAAGAAACAAAGGTTTTAACTTATTCATTACTTAGCGAGGGTGTTAAAGGACATTCTGTAACAAGCCCACGTTCGTATTGTAACAGTACAAAAGCCGTAGCCCGTAGTCAACTCGACAACACAATGCGGACTGCATCGATCAAGATGCTCGCCTACTGTTGAGTACAATTAAAACTCTTCACGACTTCAAACATGGCGCGAGGTCATTTACATGATATTTCAAGTGCGCCATATTGAATTCGATAATAATTATCACGCGTGGACTAACTTAAATATATAATAAACATACAACTCAAAAATACAATATATGTTGGTTATTTATGTTTAGTTAATTTTTGTTTATTTAATTAAACACTTATACAATAACTTATAATTTTGTATAAATCAGGTGAATCAAAAACTCATTCGAGTTTTGCACGCACACCTTGCGCGGTCTAAAATGAAAATGAAAATATTTTTATTCAAAATAGAATTTGAAAAATTGCTTTTTGAACGTCAAATGATAAGATTAGGATTCATATTCATATGGCTAATCTTGATAACATTAGGATTCATATGGTTGTAAAAGAAATGGGGTTTTATCTCCTACGAAAAGAATTTTGCGCTCGTTCGTTTTATTTCAGCAATCATGCGCATTCTAAAAAGCATTTTTTTTTTGGAAAATTATGAAAAATTTGAAAAATTTTTAGACCGTAAGCCTTCACTGGTATTCATAGAAAGACAATGAAGATTGTACAAATTAAAAGTAGTGTCAATAAGCGAACTGTAGTGTCGAAATAGGCTCCAAATTTGTCAATCCGTGCTCACGTATATTCAAAACGTAACCTTTAAAAACTATTGATTATCATATTTTTTTAGCTGTGGTTAATGTTAACAAAATACGGCATAGTTCTTAGGTCGTCGAAACACGATTAAAGAATTTTGCCTCGATAGAAAAAAATCGTAAACTTTAATGAAAAAACACTATTTCTGACGTTTCCGTCAATTTTTGATTTTCATGACATTCGGCACACACATAGAGGGTAACTTGGATTAACACAGGATAGTTTTTATCCCGAAAAAATGTTCCTACGGGATGCCATGAGTTAAGAAGCGTTACAGCAACCATGATCACGGTGAAGTAATATTCTCGTAAACTCAAGACTTGATTATAATAGACAACAAAAGCTCTATTATTACCAGAATACAGATATGAAAATCGTATGGTGTCGTTAGGTATTTCGCGTTAATTTAGTTTTGGAATTATTTACGTATACATAATTTTTAAATATTGGTTTATGAGACGCAGAACTTTAGGACACTAAAAGTGAAATCAACTGTACAACAATATTTTTTTAAATAGTATTTGTCGGCACTGTGGGTTATAGATTCGTCATCAAATTATCGTATGGAAATCGGAGGATCCATTATACCGTTTAGTAAATCGGTGAAAAGTTTGGGCATCCACTTGGACCAAACTCTTTCGTGGCATGTGCAACTCCAAGAGCTGCGAAAGAAAATATTTGGTGCTGCAGCTTCTTTGAGGCGCTTAAGTAAAGTTCTTCCAATCCCCACCAAAATTTCTCTCGCACAATCTATACTTCTACCGATCATAGATTACGCAGATGTGTGCTATTGCGACCTCAATGAGAACTTTCTGTCTGCTCTTGAACGATTGCAAAACCTTTGTATACGTTTTATTTTTGGCATCAGAAAGTACGACCATGTTTCTGACTATCGCACAAAACTACAATGGCTACCCATCAGACTGCGTCGCCTCACAGCCCAAACCACTGGACAGATCAAGCTGAAGTTTGGCATCCAGGTAGATGTTACGACGTAGGCATCCGCTAAGGAAGGATTTTTAGAAATTCAACCCCCAAGGGGGTGAAATAGGGTATTGAAGTTTATATGGATTTCGCGGTAGAAACCGCGGTGCACAGCTAGTACACATAATTATATACGCCCAGTGGCGCAAACGCTGGCTAAATCCTACTATATAGATCAAAATAATGTACAGAATTGTACGTCTAAAAAGGGTCGATAAAAAAGTCCGCCATCATAATATATGCCTATCTCTTATCTACAACAATAAACATTTTTTATCCTTTACTTTTTGCTAAAAATAAAAGCTTATTTACGAAGCGATTTTAAACAATATCGCATTAAGAATTATCCAGTTAAGTACCATACATGCATTGCATATAAGAGATCAAAATCGCACTTTAAAGCATGTACTGACATGAACAGATGAACAGATGCTATTAAGAGTACTTCCTCGGTCGTATCTGTTCAATTTGGCAGAAAACACCAAATTGTATACAACAACGTTCTTAACTTAAAATAAATATTTTCAGGATATGTATTTCTATAATAAAAATCTTAATAAGCTTAAATATATAAAATTTCTTAAATTTTTAAAGCATAATAAATATATTGTCCGTTGTCTAGTGCCCGTAACACAAGTCCTTACGGTACTTAGCACGGGGCTGGACTAACGTAGTAGAGTATGAGGACATCCTGGTAGCATACGAGAAACTCCGCTCACCTTCATCATCATCAGCTCAGCCCATTCCCAGTAATAATGCTGTTTTACCTCAAATTGCACTCCCGAGATTTAATTCAAACATAGAAGACTGGCCCTCTTTCATCACGGTATTTCGAAGCCTCACAAATGAGATAGCCAACCTTTCTGATGCGGTTAAACTCCACTATTTAATTTCATGTCTTTCGAAATGGCGCATTTCGGCCATAGACGCCATCAATGCTACCAACATAATTTGATCAGTAACTCATTTGTTACGTTCATCCCACGTTACTTTCATACCTGGTCTCCCCTACCATACAGCAAAATGATCAGCGATTGCATAAATCCAAGTAATGAATTTTCAATGATTTTTTAAAAGAATCCATCTTTTTAGCACATTTTATGGCTAAGGGTAAGGCGTTCCAAAATAACTACAAAGAAAATAATGAGCATAATTCAAGACAGCAGAAGAAATTCCATATAGCAACCCTGAACACCCGAACGCTAAGAACCGAAGAAAGACTATTAGAACTTGAAAACGCATTAACAGAAATAAAATGGGATGTATTAGGGCTTAGCGAAGTGAGAAGGATAGGGGAAGAAATTAGAGAACATAAAGATTTTATATTCTATTACAAGGGCGAGAAACAAGGCATGTACGGAGTTGGATTTATAGTAAAAAAGAACTACAAAAAATACATTAAAGAATTTTTGGGTATATCCGATAGAATTGCTGTATTGAACATGATGATTCCACTTCATCCGAAACCCCTATCAATTGTCCAAGTGTATGCACCCACAGAACAAGCAACGGAAGAAGAAAAGGAGAAATTCTACATAGCATTGAGAGAAACCATGGTACAAACACATAAACACAAAATAGTAATGGGCGATTTTAACAGCCAAATAGGATCACAACAAAAAGAAGATGCTCGCACTATGGGACAATATACAGTGGGGAAAAGAAACAATAACGGCCAGAGGCTAGTAAATTTTGCAATGGAATATAATTTGAAGATAATGAATGGTATTTACAAAAGAAGACAAACAAACAGCTGGACATGGATCTCACCAGACGGAAAGTACAGAAATGAAATTGACTACATTATTACTAGTATACCTAAATACTTCCAAAACATAGAAATTATTAATAAATTTAACTTTAGACATATAGGCTACATAATATCATGCTATCACCTACGGGGCAGTGGCTGTGAATCTTTCATTCGGAAGAATTGAGAACCTTAATATTTGGAACTAAACTTTACAGGATAATAATATTATCCATATCATAAGAATACAACCTTCGTAACATCTAATAAGGAGTTACAATTTATACTGAAATAATAAAAATAATGAATATAATATAAGTCTAACATATTTTGTCCATCAGAATATAATCGAGTTCTGTGGCCCTGGAATCTCGGACTAAGCGAAGCCGCGGCCGAAAACTAGTGTAGACGTAATGAGAGTTTCAGTCATCAATACTGTTCGTTTATCCCTTTTACTTTTATTATTTGTATAATAAAATATAATTATTATTAAACAAACCTACATAACGTGATACAATAACCACGTGAACTTTAAACTTCGTTAAAGTAAATTATCACTTAAGTTTGTTAGTACCATTAATCGAAACAAAATTCCATTTTCAAATTCGAAAAGAAATCCAGAAATCCACCACAAACAACACAGATATCGAGCACTTTCGAAAGCGTATGTCACTTTGCAAGGTCAGCTTGTCACTGGCGTGGTCGACGGCGCGCTCTCCCACTTTCGAGCCAGCCACCACTTGACCACAACTCATAACTCATTGTCATACCACTACTTCTTACAAAATATAAGACTCCAAGAACGTGGCTCCTTACGTCATGTCCGTGTATTTAACTAACCGCCTAATTTACAAAATGGCCGGCGAGCGCCACGTGGGCACACTGAAGGGCACTTTGCTCTTAAATTAATT
>LUGF01025477.1:25411-42431 GCA_001625245.1 Calycopis cecrops
TGGATAGGTCGTGGAGGGCCTGTGTCATGGCCGGCGCGGTCTCCAGATCTCACTCCACTAGATTTTTATTTATGGGGTGAAGTGAAACGTCTCGTCTACGCGACTGAGTACGCGGATGGGACTGAACTAAAAAGTAAAATTATAAGTGCATTCGAAACTGTAAGAAGTGACCCGTTTGTACTTAATCGTGTTAGAGCCTAGAGGCAATATGCGCAAACGCGCGGAACTTTGTATTACAAGAGGAGGTGGACATTTTGAACATTTTTTAAGATTAGTGTAGTGTGTAAATATCTAGTAATAAGTATAAGCTGTGGTATAACGTAAGCTGTAATATTGGTAAGTATTTATCATGTCATAAATATGTTAAATTATAAGGCGCAGGCGTCATCGCACGTCACGACTCGCGTCACGACTGACGTCACGACAACGGTGACCATAATATGTGATTTTAGTCCCTCTGCGTTTCTTTGGTTTTTCTTCGAAGTTACTTGACATATAATTTTAATATATATATTTTTTAACTCTACTAACTAAAATGTTTCATATCTGTAAGTGATGAAAATGTCTCACCAGTCACCCTGTATATATATATGCTGTAGATCTCAATGAAAACTATCAACGAAAATTGGTTTGAGCGAGCTATCATTATTAGTTTTTGAGAAATAACACATATTCAAAAAACGCAACTACAATTTTGTCATTCATACAAACGCTATGAAAAACCAAGTTATTTTATTTTCTGATAAAAAATGTCGCAGAGACCTTTCGTTGGTACGGAACCCTCAGTGTGCGAGTCCGACTCGCACTTGGCCAGTTTTTAAGGATAATATTGTTGTCATTTTAATCTAAAGGTACAACCATTATCACAGTCAAATCAGAATCAGATCAGAAATAGTCGTAGATTACTTTTTTTCTATGTGCTATAAAGATCTATGATACTGAGATAATACATCCTTACAACCATTTGGATTGTCAAAACTATTCATGTACATAGGTTGATATAAAAAATGTATTTAAATATAGTATATAAAGTGCACCTGATCCATAATTATAGCATTCCTACTCATTGTGGAATCTAATGTTTTAATAGTTTTTAAAATTCAGATGGTTGCAATGAGGTTTTATCTCGGTCTCATAGATCTTTTTAACACATGCAGCACATGCAAACAGATGATCAACTTGTGATGTACAGAAAAACACTTATTGAATTGAGAAGAAAAGAGAAAATTACAAAACCACCAATCGTAACCAGAAAATTGTTAATGCAACTGTCATATTGGGAATGTCTAGCCCAGAATATTAATTCCTGTAGCACTCGCCCACAACCAGAGCCAACCAGAGGCTTAGGGAGGCTGCGCCACCTGGCCCTATATGGCTTACTTGCTACTTGTTGCCCGGGCCGTTTCCGCAACTTGACGCTATTGCGCCTGTTTTGCGTGTTGGTGGGCCTTTTGTCGTTCTTCACACGTCATTACCGTTCAGCTCCTTCAGGAAGGCCAGCAGTTTATTGCCACTGGCGCATGCCATCTGGAGCGTTTCAGGGTTTCCTAGGTAGGACGCTCGTTGTGCTACTACTCCCGTGCATTCCATAAGCACATGAGCCTCCGCCTCTAGGCAAGCTCTGCACAGAGAGGGCTGCCCGTGACACCTATAGTTAAAAGATGTATGTTATAGTGACTGTGTCCTGTAACGGCGCCTATGATGAGGCGTAGATCCGGTCGTTTTAGTTGAATCAGTTGTTTTGAGAGGCAGGGGACAGAGACTGCCTTGCGGCAGCGCCTTCCTCGATTGTGTGCAGTTTTCCCTACTTGCCCAATGGCTTTGGTGTTGTTCTTGTCCATTGTTATACTTGTCCATTGTTTTAGCAGACTATGTTGGAACGGGATTAATGGTTCTGTCCCCGTTAATTCCATGTTAGCTCCCCTATTAGCTAGTTCGTCTGCGGCGTCATTACCCATGGAACCACAGTGTCCCTTGATCCACTGCAGGGTGATCTTGTTATACATACCTATATTTACCTATATTTTCCAGGGATTGGTGACATTCGTTAACGACCCTGTATGACTTACAGAGTCGTTAACGAATGTCACCAATCCCTGGATCACAAGATCACTTTTGTACCCTTAAAAGTAGTTTTTAACTACAAGGCCTCTTAAATCAGGGCCCCGCCAGACCTTAATCCAGCGCTGCCCTCAACTCTGTATTACCTAACTAGCAGTCCTATTGTCTACTGACACATGCTCACATTCACAGGAATAGATGATAAGTAAATGCGTAGCCCTAATTTATCCCTTTACACCGATGTATTAACGTTCACTTTATGCTGGTGTTAATAATTGATCATCTACCTCCACAGTCGTGCAGTCTCAATGGGCTATTTTCCAGTATTCAAAATAAAAGCTTATTGAATGTAATCTTTAACTTTTCGGGTACCGCGAGCGTATTATGACGCTTCAAAAAAAGGCCGTGAACACGTGTTCGGTACCGGAGGTTTTAATAAATATGATTTTTGAAGTCGGAAGTAGTGAAATAATTTATAAGTAAGCAATATTTTATATTATATAAGTATATATTGACGATGACGTAACACGTGCATGCTGTTCCGAAATCTACTGACAGTACCACATTCAGCACTACCTTTAATTTTTATACGAAATCAAGAATGCCGCTCATATTTTCTATGAACCCGCTGGGCGGGTCACCGGCATAGCTAATCGGAATAAGTGAACCCGCCAGGCGGGTCATCTGGCATTACTTAATGCAAAGTACTAGTTTGTTGGTTTTTTGAGCTGTATGTTTGTGTAAGAAGGACATTTGTGTAACAAGGATAATTGTCTAAGAAGGATATTTGTCTAAGAAGGATATTTGTCTAAGAAGGATATTTGTCTAAGAAAGATATTTGTCTAAGGATATTTGTTACTCGATCTGATTATAAGCTCAGTTAAACACAGTTTCAGATGTGTATGATTAAAAATTGGACAAAAATCAGTCGAAAAGTAAAATAATGTCGTACAAATCTTATTTTAGGTTTCTTGTTTATAGGTAATCATCGAAAGAGGGATATGTGACTCGAATGTAGCCCTAGCCCGGCATTATTTATCAATACTGATGGACAATTTGATTAATGTAGAGGGTCGATATTGTCCAATATATCAAGAAAAAGGAAATTGGATGGCTTCCAAAATTTTGAAAATTTTCCTCGTGTAACATTGACATAATTACGTATTCTGACGAAGATGATCGAGAGCGTATGACAGAAATGAGAGCAAAAGTGACTAGAAATATGGTATGTCTTAAACATGTCTTAAAGGTCGCATTTTACCTAGACCGCTCGGCCCTATCTGTCGGTCGGTCTTTATCGGGGGAATAATAGCAACAGCATTTTAGACTGATAAGATCAGAAGTAAAAACAAAAAATTGTCTAAGTTCCTTGATCACTGATAAACATTCGGAAGTGGTTTTGGAAAACTTGGAAAATAGCCCATTCGGATGTAAGGCAGCAATAGCAAATATATTTTAAAACTATTGATAATATAAATATTCAATGAATAATTTAGAAGTAGAAACCGATTTTGTATTTATAGTGGTACCCTAACGCCAGCCCCCCTTTTACATGATTACATTCCCTTTCTTGCATTGTATTAATCTTCCAAGTTTGTAGTAGATATTTCAATAATACTTACAATTTTGGTAAGAGGTAGTGTCACACTGCATGCTTGCATGCAGTCGAATTTGGCCGGCACGACCGGGGAGGTACCTCTCGCTTACACGAGACTGGCGTAAAGTAACAGCTGTGCTGCCGCGTTTCGTGCGGTGTGTAGGTAAGTAGCCGGTGGCCCATGGAGGTGGGAGGAGAAAGGAGGGCAGCGCATCTGTATAGCCTCTATGCGGATGTTTGTGGGCGTCGGTAGTCATGGAAAATGGTTCCGGCTGCTCGTTTGCCCTCCTATATCATAAAAAAAATACTCAAAATTATAAAAATACACATTTATTAAACTATAAGGTGTACAAAACTATGGTATAAAAATACATTCTATAAATGCCTATTGCAAAATGGAGACACTAACATCAATATCACATTCAAAAGCAATATTTATTTAAAATACTGTACATTACATATTGTATTGTTTTCTGCTAATGGCAAGTTCTCATAAACACAAATCACATTGTCAGCACCATTGTTATGGGAAAGTGCACACTCCCACACATCTGGCCATCACAGAGCCCCCTAATTTTCTTCTGTCTAGTTTTGCACTAGGTTTTTTGACGTGTTATCTTACTAATCGATGAACGCCGGCTGCACAGACAAGAGTAGTGTACAAAGGAGAACGCGGTACATGCGATTGATAGGCACGGTCGGCGTCGTGGTTTGGCTTGTGCCGCATCTATTCTCTTCCAGTAACGGCCGATACAAGCGTGAACTGTTTTATTATGACGTCATCACGTACAATTGTCGTTCGTACAGAAATATTATAGTACAAGGGGACAAATGTACAATAGAAACCTACTGAGTACTGACGCCCTTATACATCAGCAGTTGTTAGTGGTCCAAAAGACAACCTCCTCGTCTATGGACAATAACTGTCACTTCACGATGCAATGGTATCATGTGATCGAAAGGTATCAGCCCGGCCGCGACTGCCTCTTAGAGCTTATTTATTATATTCTCACGAATTTTAATAAAAAAAATTTACATCTGGTTGCTTCATATTTTGCTGGGTAGTTTCTTCATGATATACTAGTAGTCTATTTCATTTTTATATATTTTTTGTAGGCTCTTTTCGTTTTCTTATAATTTTTTAAATTATATTATTTAGAGCACCGGTTCCCAACTTTTTCTTGACCAAGCGTAAGTATAATTAAAATATCTATTCTCACACGCTGCACAGCAACCAACGGCTTACCGTCCGCTAAATTTAAATTCATTGGCGGATCATATTTTGGCTTCTGCGGACCACTGGTTGGAAACCAATGATTTAGAGGGACCCAAACTTCTGTTTGTTGATTGCACATAATAGATTAAAAACACATTAGTTACTATTGCACATTGTGATCACATTCTGTAGCAGCATCACGTTAGCTCTGTAGCAGCCATTTCATTATTAGATATATTATGATATTTCTTTTTGTATTTGAATACTACTAATGTACTCTATCCCCCATTAAAACAGGTGTCCCTTTTTCTTGGACACCCTGTATAAACCTAATCTTCTGACAAGTTGTGATAACATTACGTTAAGAAAAATAAATATAAAATACGTTATAAGATATAACATTAAAGGATTTACCTCAATTTCATCAGATCACTATGTATTTGGTGAGAATGGAACCACCTCAGTAAGTCTTTTCAAACAAAAAATTCTTTTTTGTTCGTTTCGAAATTGTGTAGTAATCAGTACACTTATGTAAAAGATGCCAATGAATTGATCACCTCCTTTTTTGAAGTCGGTTAATAATAAAGTAACAGCTCATTGTCACTGGTTTGCCGATGCAGGAGCATGATATAATGATTTTCACAAAACTAATTGACGCAATGTCAGCATCCAATAGATACAATATATTGCCACAAATAGCACTACGCTCCATCCACATTCTCATGAACTGAAAGTTAACTTTGGATTTCCTCTTCTATTGATTTCATTTACTACAATACATTCCTTTATTCCACCAAATTTTCTGCAAGTTTAAACAACCATACAGGTAAAAACAAAGGATTTTGTGAAAAATATTAACCCATTTTGGTGCCATTGGAACACCCTGGTAGTAAACATTTATTTACCATGAAAAGAAATACCAAGTTGTAATTTTTCGTGTATAAAAAAACGCCCATGTGCAAGTGAAATTAGCACACACTTAGAGTTCCGAATCTACAGTAAACATTACAACTTATACTTGTAACACAATTTCGTTTTGACAAATTTATATGTTGCTGACATACTTGTATATGGGGGTGCCAGCATACATTGTATATAAAACCAAACCATATAAGTAACAGATTTTTGTGATATAATGCATTATAATTAATATACTAATTTTTATTTACACCTCTGTAAGAGGAACAGAAACATTAAATATATCATCTGTGAATATTTCAGCTGGCTGGCTGGCTTTATCTCATGAACTGTCGTAACTAGACTATCATGGTTCATAAGATGCAGCCTGCTCAGAGAGACAGAGGAATCTTAGGGTCCAGTTTTTACCTTTTGTATATTATGGAACCCTAACATCTGCTGATCTGTTAAAACATAAGAGGCATTTGTGAAATTAATCAGGTGCCACAATTTCCTCATAAAATAATCTAGTTATGAGGTGAAATCGGATGGTATATGTGAAACTACTTAAAATTAAAGACTAGTAGACATATATTCCAGTGAGTGTAAAAAATATATAAGCTATTATACGTAAGCACTTGGTGGGTACACATTAATTTAACTATCCTATTCAAAATTTAATGAGATCTTCAACGGGATCTCCTACTACATCACTTTTGGCAGATTCAGTGTTTTTTAACTCTTGGGCTACATTGTCCAAATATTTTGGTGACACTTTTCTTCTAGGTGGAATGGGAGCTACGTCTAAAATACTGTCACATCCAAGAGATTTTCCTTGGTCTGCAAACATTTTTATGTCATTGCTCAATTCAGTCCTTTGAACCCGCGGTGACAGCTTCAATCTAACTGGAGGACTAGGTGCAGCACGGGAATACAAAGGCCTATTATCAAATATCGACATGTCGACTGTACTTCTGTTAAATAATGCTGATGTTTGACTTTTTTCTAAAGAGTAATTTTTAACTTCTTTTGACTCATTACTTGTGTCTTTGTCGAGATAAAAAGTTGTGTTATTCTTATGTAAATGTTTGTATGCCTGAGCATCAGATTTGCTTCTTTCAAGGGTAAATGCTCCATTAGTATGTAGGTGGCATACAAAAGTACTGGTATTAACTGTACAAGCTGCAGTTGTTGAGAAAGGAACCGATGGTGCCCACAGATATGCTCCTTCGTTGCGTGGCACCAGCAATAATGGATCCTGTAAATTAGCATGTATAAATATTAAAATTTTATTCATATTATTTCGAATTATAAGAAATGTAAATAAATATTGAACTACCTACAATTGATTCATATTAACTGAGCTCAATGGGAGTTTAAAAAAAATATTTTGCTAATCTAATTTTACAGAAAATATAATATAAGTTATGTCTTCTTATTTTACAATAATAAAAGTATCCACAGATATCCCACATATGAGTTACAACCTCTGCCGACATTATAAGTGATATATTTCAAAGCTTAAGAGGCTATTGGATTCTTGAATAAGCTAGCCCATATCAAACTGTCTCCTGCATAAAATATGAGTTAATAATTTACCTTTCCAGTAATGGAGTATATTTTGGACTGTAAGGTATGTAATTGACTTCTGAGGTATTCATATGTACATTGGCGCAGTTTCATAACCCATTGAACAACATTATCTTCACAGCGAGCAGCAAATATATGCCTTTTCTCAGGTTCATCTCTGTAAACATATATTGTTTAACCTTTTGAAGATCAGACCGCAAAGGCATCTGCGTGCCCTCTACTGCCACAAATTCAATGTAAATAGCTACAAAAAGAATTGAGATTCCAACACCTTTTTGATAGCCAAATCATTACATTTAAATACATATTATTTAAATAAATTGTTACTCATTTCATTATTATTTTATTTGACCCTATTTTGTATTATACTATCATTAAACCAGTTCACAAGGTTCTAAACAACCTAAATTTAAATAAATAAACACACAAGAACTACACACACATAAACCAAATAATAATAAGGTACATCACTTTTTTCTAGATTTAGATTAACTATTTTTGATGATTGTTTTTTCTAGTGAAATAAAAGTAATGAATATATACCTTTATGCCAGTTTATAATATTTCATTGTAGTTTTAAATAAGAGGAAAGAGATACTCTAAAAACCTTATTTAGTATATTTATTTTGAACTAAAAAATATTAGTTTCTTGTTGGCTATAGACGATGGTGGAGCGCTGAGCATGATTTAAATTTTTTGAAATTTTCATGATGAAAAAAGGTTAATAACATAATAAGAAATGATCTACAATTTAAATATTATTTACTTATACAACTCAATTAAGTATTAATTGAGATGATATAATACATGAATTTCATAAAGAAGTATTGTAGTAGGAGTAATAAGTCCCCCTCGACGGATCTCCACCTTGTCGTGGTGGGGGGGCTTAGTAGCCGAGGCATGGACAACCACGGTGAACCAAGAGGGATCCCGGGTGGGGACGCGTCGGGTGGGCTTCGCCGGGGCCCGCTCTGGATGCGTCCATGGAGGAGGGGTCGGGGGAGGAGAGGTGTCTAGGTGTGTCGTTGCCGTGCACCCTATCTCCCGCGATCGAAAGTAGGCGAACCGTCTGTTGCGTTGGCGGTGGGGCCGCAGAGGAAGAGGAAATGCGGTGTGTCGTTGCCGTCCTCCCTGTCCCCTGAGGCCGTTTAGTGGTTGGTCCGCCGCCCAGCGGATGGGACCAGCCAATGCCGGAGGTCCTCCACCCGTACCTCTGAATCAGCAGATGGCGGCGTGGATTCGGACGACCGGCGTGGTGTGCTCCGTTGGAGCATTGGGACCAGGGGTAAGGATGGGAACCTGACCCCATTGCACGGTTCCAACGTGGAGTTAAGGACTGTTCAAAGGAAGCCGGACAGTCCCTAAGAAGGAGGAATCTGACCTTTTCACCGAGGCCAACCTGTCGCTGGAGGTGCACTGTTGCTTTCAGATCCGGGGCCCTCCAATCATAGCGACCGAAGGCACCCACCCGCAGGGGTTAAGTCTGTAGGGGCAACCCAGTTGTCGAGCCCGACACTGTACCCGTTTGAGCCACCCGGGCTCCTGGGTAGCGTGCGTAAAGGCATTCCCCTGCGTCAACAAAAAAAAAAAAAAGAAGTTATAAGTCAGTAGATTTTGTATAAAAACTATGAAAAGCATGCATGCAAATTCCTTAACTCGCCCCAATGTGATTATGACTTGTATTAATTAATTGAACTAACCATTAATCATCAAGCATTTTCAATGTATCTGTGAGCCCTGGTGGTATATTTGTTAGAGGGGATTGGTCATCATTCACCATTAATTCATCCATTTGCTTATATTCTCCTTTCAAATCAATAATTTTATACTTACATAAATGATATAGAGAATGAAAAAGATATGCTTTGTCCATGTTCCATTTGAATAGATGAGTTTTCCATTACAAATACACCAGCGGGGTTTTTAGTATCAAATTTGCCCATTTCACTTATTTTGAAATAAAACAAGTAATTATTTATAAGTCTAAACCATCTTTCTTTAAATGCTGGAAAGAAAATTAATAATCATTATTAATTATTTTTACAACTTCATCGGTAATATTTTAGCACTGTTTATTTTACCCTCACTACTTTATTCATTATGACAAGAAGACACAAAACAACCCGCTTCCTCCTTTTCACAAAGCAACATTTTCAGTTTCACATTCAATTCATTATTTTACATAATAGAACCTTTTACTAGGGAATTTAAAAGTTTTCATTAAGCACTGAGCTAGGAAGGTTTACAACTATCAAATATATTTTTGAGGTAAGACAAACTACATAATATAGACTTTTTTTCCAGCCCTTACTTTGAATAATTAAAAGCAATATAATACTTAACATACGTGCTGGATTTCTGTAGCCTCCAGTATAAACTTTCTTGTAATTTAGCCTTCCTTCTATGACGCATGGCTGATCGCTCCAAAGAGCAAGTTCTCTAGTGTTGCATTTCATTTGAAAATATTTTTTTTCTGATTATATGAATATCAAAATATTTTATATTTCAATTATCGATCAAGGACGTCAATAATTACAGAACCAAAAAATTTTATTTTCGTAGCATTAGGGCGGCAACTCATCATTTTACTACTTCTAAATTAGAGTTCTTACTCATAACTCATTCCTTTTTCTTAATCGTCGCATATGAATGTTAAACACTTTACACTATAAATAAATAAGTTTATCATTATCCTTGAAAGTTCACTGTCATAGTAAAAAAATGTATTTGTAAGAAGTGTATTACTTTGTGGAGTCTTTAGCGTACATGGTGACTACTTTTTTCTATTAAGGTACAAATTCGTCATATAGTCCAACAAATGAATCGACCACCAAATGAAATCATATATGCAGCAACCAATTACTAAAATAAGCCCATTTCTAAATTGTAATTAGTGAAAATGACACAGAGCAACAAAATGAAAATGACTTATGAAAGTTAGCGAGATATGACGTTTATTGTCAAAATATTCTCTGTCTACGTCGGAATATGTCATTGTTATCGGAAGAGGTTAAGACCAGAAGCCATGCTGCCTTCTTTGTTGTAATAAAATATATTGAATTTTGATACACATGAAACAAGTTTTGCATAGACTTTTATAAAATTTTAATATTTATCTCGTTTATAGGATATAAAACTCAAGTCAAGTAATGATATCCTAAGTAAACGGGAATATTGTTAAATCATTAGAATAAAACAACTTCTAATTGCTTTCGCTTAACTTCGGAACTAAATGAACTACAGATTTGAAATTTTGGATTTTAAGTATGTGATTATACTTACTGGACTGCCTTCTGGTTTTATCCAGAGGTTCTCAAATAGGGGCCTGAAAATGCGGCGAAATGGTTTCAATAAAGGTTTTTATGGCAGTGTTTGCTTCGCGATCGACTTGGCGGGGGATTGCCGTGCCTCCAGATGACCGTCAAAATCTATATATATAAAAATCAATTGCTGTTCGTTAGACTCGCAAAAACTCGAGAACGGCTGAACCGATTGGGCTAATTTTGGTTTTGAATTAATTGAGGAAGTTCAGGGAAGGTTTGAAAGGTAAGAAAAAATAAATATTATAGTAAAAACAACATTTTTTTCCCATAGAAACTATTAGGCTCACCTCACACGGAAAGAGCGGCGAAGGGCAGCGAAGCGAAGCGACCCGCCCTGTAGGGACGGCGCGCGGATCCGGGGTCCCTCTTGGTTCACCGTGATTGTCCAAGTCACGGCTACTAAGCCACAAACACGACAAGGAGATCTGTCGAGGGAGGGAGGGAGAACCAAGAGGGATCCCGGGTGGGGACGCGTTGGGTGGGCTTCGCTAGGGCCCGCTCTGGATGCGTCCATGGAGGAGGGGTCACGGGAGGAGAGGTGTATCGGTGTGTCGTTGCCGTGCACCCTATCTCCCGAGACCGAACGGGGGCGCACCATTTGTTGCGTTGGCGGTGGGGTCGCAGAGGAAGAGGAAATGCGGTATGTCGTTGCCGTCCTCCCTGTCCTCTGCGGCCGTTTAATGGTTGTCCGCCGCCCAGCGGATGGGACCAGCCAATGCCGGTGGTCCTCCACCCGTACCTCTGAATCAGCAGATGGCGGCGTGGATTCGGACGACCGGCGTGGTATGCTCCGTTGGAGCATTGGGACCAGGGATTAGGATGGGAACCTGACCCCATTGCACGGTTCCAACTTGGAGTTAGGGACTGTTCAAAGGCAGCCGGACAGTCCCTAAGGAGGTGGAGTCTGGCCTTTTCACCGAGCCCAGCCTGTCGCTGGAGGCGCCCTGTTGCTTTCACATCCGGGGCCTTCCAATTATAGCGGCTGAAGGCACCCGCAGGGGTTTAGTCGGTAGGGGCAACCCAGTTGTCGAGCCCGACACTGTATCCGGTTGAGCCACCAGGGCTGGGTAGCGTGCGTAAAGGCATTCCCCTGCGGTACCAAAAAAATAATAAGCTAAGTCAAGTCCAAACTCCTCGTTTCTCAAATATTATTAAACGAGTATAGTTGTACCACTAAAATAAGTTACATCGGCTTTCGTCGTTGACGCAGAAGAGTCTAACATCGGCTGATCTAATTCGATTTATAATACCAATTCAATAAAAACCATATTACACAACTTATAAGGCTTAAAATAGAACAAAGCGTGAGCTCATGCTATCTCGCTCTCGATATCTGTGCTGCATGACTTTTGACGTTTGTGTGATTGGCGTTGGGTTAAGTTACTGACGAATGCCAATAGAGCCAGTTCTCATTTGACCAATGGCGAATGAAGAATTTCCCGTGCAAAAATATTTCCTGGTGATTGGCTGAAATATTTTCGCGCTTTTCAAAAAATGTATACTGCGCAGCAGGGACCGTAATACCGAAATACATTTTATATCGATACCATTTATCGATATACATATCGGTATTTGGGTATCTTTATACCGATACTGCTACCGATATATTATTACGATATCAGAATATCGATATTTTAATACATGGATATCGGTATAGGTACTGATACAAAAATACCGATATATTACGAATAAATCCTACCAGCATGTCCGCGATCCGCGTTGCTCATGAAAATGACTCCGACTGCTCGTTGGTCCCCCTTATACCATAAAAAAATCTATCTTCCATACCACAGCATTTTAGGGTCTCTTTATAGTACCTATACTGACTTCTGACGCAGAATTTTCTTAACAAAAGGGAGGCTGACGGTACTAAATGTAGTTTTAAAAACAACACATTGAGTCACTTTTTTTATGCTATAGGGGGCAAACGAGCAGTCGGAGACATCTTCATGACTCCGTCCGCGCGGATGTCGGTCTTCGCGTGGATGGATTTATTTTTTTTCTACGTACTTTTCCAGGATAAAAAGTATCCCATTTTATGCCCAGGATAATAAGGTATAATTATACCAAGTTTCATCGAAATTGAACTGTTAGTTTTCACGTGATGTCTGAACATACAGACAGACAGACAGATAGACAGACAGACAAACATTTTTTAAATCGCACATTTGGGTTTGGTATCGATCCAGTAACACCCCCTGCTATTTATTTTTTCAATAAATTCAATGTACAGAATTGACCCCTCTACAGATTTATTATATATGATGATGATGATGATGATGATGATGATGATGATATAGATTCTGATATGAAAGCTATATTATTCTAAAGTTTCATGAAAATCCGTTCAGTAGTTTTTGTGTGAAAGAGTAACAAACATTCTTACAAACTCGCATTTATAATACTAGCTTCCGCCCGCGGCTTCGTCCGCGTGGATTTCGGATTATAAAAAATCCCTATAAATTTTAACTAATGTTATTCTGATATGAAAGCTATATTAATATTACTGTAAAGTTTCATGAAAATCCGTTCAGTAGTTTTTGTGTGAAAGAACAACAAACATTCTCACAAACTTTCGCCTTTATAATATTAGTAGGATTACTAGGACTTACAAGTTATAACTTACCTTCACTGGCCATTGCATTACTACATTAAACAAAAACACACCTAAACTTTAAAAGACTACGCATATACTGAACGGGTTAAAGAAGATACACTAAAAATCCATACGTCCTATGCTGATGACGCCATTTGGCGGCCAAGGCTTTTATAGCTGTATGCCGGGGACGCCAATTGGCGTTTGAAAATCAATGTATGGCGACATGCAAGTAATGTTGGAATTATTTAGGCGGCATAATGAATGGGTTAACTGCCAGCTCCTGCGTTATTTAGAGAAACACCAACTTCTCAGCGACCGTCAATATGGTTTCCGTAACGGACAGGGAATCAATTTTTACGTTACAATCAGGAATTAACAATAAAATTACTTGAAAAGCTTTGTCGTTCATAAGTGCTAATGGACGGCCATTTTTTTTATGGTAGGTATAGGGGGGCAAACGAGCAGTTGTAGCCATTTTCATGACTACTGACGCCCATAGACATCTGCATAGACTACAGATGCGCTGCCCCCCTTTCTCCCACCTCTGTGGACCACCGGCTACTTACACACCGCACGAAACGCGACAGCACACTTGTCACTTCACGCCGGTCTCGTGTAAGCGAGAGGTACCTCCCCGGTCGTGCCGGCCCAATTCGGCTGCATGCAAGCATGCAGCGTGGCACTGCCTCTTACAAAATATTCCATGAAATGGGCCATGAACAGATACTAAATTATTCCATTCTCTGATAATTATTTTTGAATTTATTGATTTCCCGATTCTTTTGTTTTGTTCAATATTCAGTCTTTTAACATCTTCGTATTCAGTTATATGAATTTTTTAATTTTTCAGCAGGTTCGAGCTGTTAATACTCTGCAATGACATAAATATAATATTGAGACACTATCAAGCAAAATTTAGAGTTTCTACAAGAGTAAAAATATTGTCAATAAGCTCTTTCCAAACAATAATTAGGAATAAGGTATATAATCAGAGTGCAGAACGCTAATATTTTTCAATAATAATGCATATAAAGTAGTTACATTAAATCAATAAATAAAATATTACACACTATCATGCATTTGGCACACAAAATAAACGCTAAAATAATTAAAAATCAGAAATTATGAAGGTGGTATATATTTCTATTTAGGTCTTTTTGACACACGGGACACTAACTCTAATTAATAAATGCCTACGATAACAAAACAACTTATTATAACAATTGCACGGCGCCGCATATGTTTTGATTTGTTGACACTTGACATGATGAGTTTCGACAAAACGTAACAAATTATATATATCCGCTTCTGTGTGTCCGCTTGCTAGAAGCGGTGTTGCCGTTCCGCGCGTAACTTGCTCGATTTGGCAACGCCGCTTTCTTCGCTAGTACCTATATCGATATGAAGTATCGATAAAATTACCGATATTTTTTTACCAGTATCTTCAAAATCGATATAAATATCAATATTTTTGTGTGATATCGATACGTGTATCGTATATCGTATATTTTAAGAAAAATATCGGTAAAATGAAAGTATCGATAAAAGTCCCTGCTGCGCAGGTACATAGGTGTAACTTATTTCTGTGGTACAATAATTATACTTACTTCTAATAGCCAGAGTGGGTAAAATATTCATACAGCAGGTCACCCCATAGCATGCTGCATGTCCATGATGACGTACCTACTTTGTTGCTTCGTATTCTCTGTTTACGTATACTAAACTTCGAATGGGTCATACAGAAAAAACAGAAATTGAGAGTGACATAAAATGATATCTGTCTTTGTTGCTCATGCTATTGTTTGCTATTTCTTATCCCGCTCAGACGCTATCTACTTAAATTATTGCGTTTATGAAGAACAGAAATTAGTTCCACTTTTTGTCGCCGGACTCGGTATCGTGGCGCGGACTCTATCTAGTACCAGAGAGAACTTAAATAGTGATTACATTCTCTCTGCCTAGTATCTACTGACAAATGACAATTCTTCTTTTGGGGAAACATAAAACTTGGCGGCTGTGTTTTTTGGTTTCGCGGTTTTTAAAAATTAATATTATTTTAATAGAGGATCGATTTTGTAGTTTTATATATATGTAAATATTTATTATTGTTTATTTATTGTAAATAACTCATCAGTTCCAGTAGGTAAGTCTTTATTTTATAAATTATAATGAATAAACCACCTGACGACCCCGGGGGACATGATCCACTTCCACAAGATGATGTTCCTCAGGTATCTCAGTTCGTTACCATAGATGATAGTAGCGTTGATACAGATAATTCTCATGCATCCATTCCCTCAAATAGAGAAGAAAGAAAGAGGTCATTAACATCGCACAAAGTATGCAAACACTGCAACAAACGCCGTAAAAAACGCAAGGGAGATGTTGTTAAAATTACTGATTGCCAATGCCCTGCCACTACCTTATCTAACGTGCCTCAGTCGATAAATGATGTTGCCATGAAGGACTCTGCGCTTACCTTGGAGCAAAGTAGCTCAGCTTCTCAACAAAAAGAAGCTATTCATTATCGCTCGCAATATGAGCAGATAGACATTGCGCCTTATATTGTTCACATTCAAAAAGTGTCTTCATCTCCCAATGATAATGTTTTGCTACACCCTATATCTTTTGGTCGATTTTTAAAGAATAACACTTTTAGAAACATTATCAATGGTAGTTTGAAGAGAATTGGTCGTAACAGACTATCCCTATCATTTTCGGATTATTCTGATGCAAATCTTTTTATCAAAGACGCTAGGCTTGCTAATAATAATTTTAAAGTATTTATCCCCTCATTCTTGATTTCACGAGTAGGCTTAATTAGAGGTGTCCCTATAGACTGGTCGCCAGAAGAGATCGTAAGTAATATTAACGTACCCGTAGGTTGCGGTAACATAATTAAGGTGAGAAGATTAAATCATAAAGTCGTAGTAAATGAGAATGTTAGCTGGAAACCTACAGAAACTGTTGTTTTAACTTTTGATGGGCAAGTTTTGCCAAAAAGAGTGTTCATGTGCTTTACATCACTACCAGTAGAGTTATATATTTATCCAACAATTCAATGTTACAAATGCTGCAGGTATGGCCACACCAAGGTTAATTGCCGTTCCAACCCACGCTGTTTTAAGTGTGGTAAAGATCATTTCGGAGAGAACTGTACAGCAGATGAAAACTATGTAGTCACCTGTTGTCTATGCAAAGGATCACACTTTGCTACTAGCAAATCCTGCCCCGAACATCTCAGGCAAAGGAATATTAAGTTATATATGGCTCAGAGCTGTGTATCTTATGTGGAGGCATCCAAACATTTTCCTACAGTATCTAGGTCATACGCAGATATAATATCTTCTACACCAGAAAACAATTATAATATTAGGCAGCCACATACTAAACTTTCATTTATACCAGAGCACACTAAGTCACAATCCTATAAAAAAACTGTTTTTCTTAAACCTAAATCCCCGACTAAAATAAGCAAAGGATATGATCATGATTTCCATAACTCAGTCATTCAAGAATACAATTCTATTACTTCATCTGGCAATAATGGTGGTTTATTAAAATCTAACAATAACAATCATGAAGATGTTACCATAAAAACAATTATATCATTAATACAATTATTATCTCAGTCACAATTAATTACACCGACCAACGCAGCATTAATTAGAGACCAAGTGAACAGTCTCCTCTTACCAAATAATAATGGACAGACAACCAATGCAAATTCTACAATG
>LUGF01025477.1:50431-81090 GCA_001625245.1 Calycopis cecrops
CCCGCCAGTACTCCGACGCGAGCACGCGCGCCTGCAGGCACGCCGCCAGACCTGCGCACCACACGCCAGTTAAAGACATGACAACGAGAAAACTGTCGATTCCGATCTAGACGAATCATTTTCGCATTTCTTTGATTGAATGGGTGAAACAAACATACAGGGTAGCATTTTCAATGAAGCCCCACTGCAAATTTTAAGCATTAAATATCCACAGAAGAACGACAATGTTATATTGATATATAATATTGAAATATCTTTGCGTAATAAATTGTACAGTGGTGAATATTCGACCATGAAAAATTTTAATTTAATAGTTTATGTTTATTGTTTTCATCACATAGACCACATAATAATCTACCTATAATATTCAACACTTGCGAAGGACACATTGAAACTTCATCAATAATTGTGTGTCATCAATGTATCAAAATCACATTTCATCATTCACATTTATAACGAGTGCAAATTACATATGACACAACTGAAACTTCAAATAAACAATCCGGTAGAGTATATGATTAAATTAATTGATTTTTCTTTAACGACGTGGCCTATTCATATAGGCTACATGATGCTTGCATTATGATGCATCATAATGCAAGGGACCTCCCCTTGTAGTCTGTATCTTTTTTTTTTTTAATTAAGTAGTGTTTGACTTGTATCAAGGTTTCATAACACCACACAACTACAATTCTTAGGTTTCACTCATAAAATTGGAAAATGAAAATAATGTCGCTAGATCAGATGCACTTACAGAAACGCTTTGGACCTGCATAAGTCGACTGGTCCGCAATGAGTTCTGTTGAGTGAATATACGATAGCAATACCTGTTAGCATGTGTCTAATTGCAATGCAGATTGGTCTGATGCTAGGCAGTTGGAAGTCCTTGATGAATAACAATACCTTAGTTTTAGGCCGATTCAAATCACTTGGGTTAAAGAATTATATGAGTGAATGACCAGAATCTGACATTGGTCAGATTGGCTCAAGTTAGCGATGGACAAAATTGTCAGTATTTAACTATTTGCATGTTGCCTGGGTCGAGGGCCAGATTTAGTGGAGATATCTGGAGCCACAGCCTCGGAAATTATTCTGATGTGGTCTGATGTTACACAATAAATACTATTCAATGAAAGCCTTAAGATATGTACACTTACATTTTTGTTTTATTATAAAGATGATATGTAACTTATATGTTTTACATTGACTAAACAATGCATGGTTTGCATACATTGCTATTTGAAATAATTTTATTTCATTTGTAATAGATACAACTATCACTTGCAAATATTATTTCATTTGTTAAACAATAATTAATTAAGGCCCCGCTGCTTTTTACTCCAAGGGCCTTGATCTCATTGTTTGACCTCTAAATCCGGCCCAATTTGTTCCATAGGAAAAACATCTCAGTGAAAACTTTAATCAGAAGTGAAAATCAGGGCCTAATATTGGTTCCTCGTCCAGCATAAACATACACAAAAAATTTCATCATTAAACAGACACACATTTTATAAAGTCACGTCTACAAAATATCATTATCAACTACATATTAAAAATATTTTACTAAACAGGTCTAAAATGGTAACAAAGTAAGTCAACTAGGGCTTAAGTTTTTAAAACCTACTAGACACAATAAAGTTATCTCCCAAAAGTTAATATAATATACTTTGTGTTAAGATTAACCAATAAAAGCTTCTGTGAGCACTGTTATCTGACCGGGGGCTGAAAGCTCCCGTGACATTGTGCCGACTTGCTACCCAACAGTTACGCCAAGGACTATAGTTCTGTTATTATGTCGCCACAGACTCGATCATAAAACGTGGGAGTGGAGCCTTTTTATCTTTCCCACTCACGGGCAGAAGCAGCGCTGTGTATATTAATTCAGATAAATATTATCGATAGTGTATTTTGATAGGTGATTGACATAACATAACGTATATGTATAATACATATGTATAATGTAATACTCATAATGTTTATTAGTAACGAAAATAAATAAAAGTTATATTTGTTAGAACATGAATTATTTAAGATTTATCATTTATTTTATGTTAGACGTGTCTTTGTCGACTCACAAGGTTTTATCTATAAACAACACCCTGCTGTATGCAAGCACAATCCTAACCAGATGATTTATGAACAACGGGTTCATAAATCATCTGGTTCCAGCAAGATAATTATAGAAGTATAAGGCCGTGTGTATTGCTTCCAGTTATTTTTTTTTATTGTATAGAGAGGCAAACGTGCAGTCGGAGCCATTTTCATGACTCCTGATGCCCATAGACATCCGCAAAGAGGCTATACAGATGCGCCGCCCTCCTTTCTACTCCCACCTCAATGGGCCACCGGCTACTTATACACCGCACGAAACGCGACATCACAGCTGTCACTTTACGCCGGTCTCGTGTAAGTGAGAGGTACCGCCCCGGTCGCGCCTCCCAATTCGGATGCATGCAAGCAAGCATTGTGGCACTACCTCTTTAAAACCTAGCTGACAGAGCGACAGAACACATACCCTCTAGCGGCTGGTGCGGCGGCGGCTGGTGTGGCGGCGGCGGCGCGTGCGGCGGCTCGTGGTAGCGCGCGCTCATGTTGACGGCCGCGTTGATGATGCTCTGGTTGGAGATCTCCAGCGTACGCTCGATCTCGCCGTTCACCAGGTCGCCGATGGTGCGCGCAGGCGCCGCCAGCCTCTCCTGCGAGAGGTGACGCCGAAGTGCTAATTTTGCTGGTGACACCTTAAGGGGAGGACCGCAAAAATAAATTGTACAAAAATAAATGGCACCACACTATCCGGCCGTTTAGATACGAGAGTATTATATTAAATTTCACCTTCAACTATCAACGGGCAAATTGGTAATTAACCTGTAAGATTGAGTGGTTGACGCCTGTACCTGCGTGTAGTCGGGCTGCGCGGCGTGGTGGCGCAGCTCGGCCGAGCGCGCGTCCATGTGTGCGTGCGGCCGCGACTCTCGCCGCTCGTACGCGTATCTCTCGCGGCGCACGTCTCGCACGTCGCGTGATTCTCTCATGTCGCGCGATTCTCTCATATCGCGCGATTCTCTCATGTCGCGAGCGTCACGCATTTCACGAGCATCGCGTATATCGCGTGCATCGCGCATTTCGCGTGCATCGCGCATTTCACGCGCGTCTCTGATTTCGCGCGCATCTCGCATGTCACGAACCTCGCGTATGTCGCGCGCTTCTCGTATGTCGCGCGCTTCTCGTATCTCGCGCATGTCTCGCATATCGCGCACGTCCCGCGGGTCGCGCATGTCGCGTACGTCCCGCATGTCCCGTGCGTCACGCATGTCTCTCATGGTCCTCGCGTATGGTGAGGGCGCGTTGCTGGCCGGCGGCCGCTGCGGATACGCCGCATGCGCCGGTCCGGTGCCGGGGGCGCCAGGAGGGACGACGGGCCGGACGTAGCCGTTGCCGTACGCGTGATTGGCTACCGCTTGCCTTGGCTAAACAAACATATAACATCCTTATATTAAAAAAATGAAAATGTAAGAATATTATATAAGGTGTCTTAAAATTAAAGTTCATATTAGTCAACTTAATTAGTTATTTATAAGTTAATTTAATTCTTGATCCTCGGATGTCTTTTTTACTATTAGGACGCAGATCATGCGTTGTGTGTGCGAAAGTTTTACGCGAAACTTTTTTTTAACAGGCAGTAGATAAATAAACATTTATCTAATGCGATTCTGCCATGAGTTTGCAGAAAATGCCTTAGCAGAACGTTTTCGTAAGAGATGAAGTGAATTGGTCCCCTCGCAAAATTTCTCAATAAACCCATTTAGTCTTGGGACATGTAGGGTTATCCCAAAACTATAGTTGACGCAAAAAAAAAACAATTACTACACTAAGAGAGAATATAAAGCCTACCATAGCAAAGTCGCCGTCATAAAAGTTAGGAAATTTTAATGTTCGCATGAATGCATACATTTTGGCGGCTTAATCAATCCCCAAAACAATGTCTTTGAATAAATAAGTGTTTATTATTGTCAAATGGTTTTCTTTTATTTTCCTTGATTTCCATATGAAATTACTTTTAAGACACCTTGTATAATAAGCAATTATGCTTGCCCTAATTTAGGTCTGCTCTATTCAACAGACACTTTTGCTAAACTTAATCATATACTTGTACAGTATTCTCTATGAGAACACGCTTCGCAGCGTCGCTCCAGTACAGTCTAAATGCAAAGCATAATTACTTCAAGTCGCGAGGCCTTCCTCTGCTCCTGGTCTTCGTTGAGGACAGAGGTGATGATGCTCTTGAGGCGGTCCTCGAAGTTGATCACCTTGGGCGACTCCTGGACTTTCGCGACGACGCTGAGCGGCTTCTGTTTGACGGGCGAGTGGCGTGCAAGCGGCGTCGGCGGCGCGCGCTGCAGCGTGCACGCGCGGCTCACTGCACTGCGCGACTGCCTGTAGCGTTTAAAAGAGATGTTACAGTTAGTAACATATAGTGCCACACTTTACGCATTCATGCAGCCGAATTGGTCCCGCACGACCGGGAGGAACCTTCCACTTAAACGAGACCGGCGTAAAGTGAAAGCTGTGCTGTCGCGTTTCTTGCGGTGTGTAAGTAGCCAGTGGCCCGTGGAGATGAGAGAAGAATACACCATAAAAAAACGTCTTTTTAAGCACAGTGTTAAAATATATCACTTGAGCCACGGCTACGTGTGCTATAAATGCGAGGTTAAGCCACACTGTGATATAATAGATCTACACTAATGTTGTAACATTCTACTTATGTTTTCAATACTTGACTTATAATAACTACTGTTATAGCTCAGACAACCAAAAAACTCAATTTAAGCAATTTGACATGATGTTATAATATCCAAATCGATATCGTAAAATCTCATTATAACACTGTGTGAGAGCGAGAGAGAGAGAGTGAGTGGTGAGACAGCCTTATGTCAAAATCCTAACAGCGCGCGTTCGCTCCTGATTGGCCCTGTGTGGCTGCAGCTGCGCTCTCATTGGTTCAATGTCAGCTTGCAAAGGATTTGCGAGAAAGAGACAAAGCTCTACAAAAACATGAAAGCAAAAACGGACGCCACAGACAACGAATAATCTACTGTTTAGTAGAAATTTAAAAGTAGTGTCATGTGATTTTTTCACATTATATTTCAACATTGAAGCTAAAATTTTAAAAGCATTGGATCCTGTCAAAATCACTACTACAGCTAAGTCACGTTTAAACTTTTAATAAGTAAAATACAGTACATTACCAAAATAATTGTTGCTCTGGGTGTTTTTCGTGTTCCACAAAACGTATTAGATCACATAAACTGTTATCCTCGTAATCGGTAGTGTTTAAATACTTTATAACTCATATTAGTGTCGAAGAACAAGTGCCGAGTCAGTGTTATTGTGTCATTTGGGTGTTGACAATATTATATCTATTAATTGTTTGACATACCCGCATATCTGACAAGACGACTACAAGCATACTCAAATTAGAGCTTCGTTGTCACACGCAACGACAGCACTGCACATTGTTGGGACGGCCCAGAGTCGACCGCCGCAAGGTCGATCCCGAGTCACAGCTTGACTTTTTTTTTTGTCTTTTTTATTTTTTTACTATTTTAACCTATATTCAAGTGATTAAATTATCATTATGCTGTGTGCCGCCTGTAACTCAACCATATCAGTTACTCAAAAACGAGTCAAATGCTCCTGTGGTGACTGTCACCTTATCTATCACTCCGAGTGCATTAATTACGACGAAAGCACCATCCAACGATCGAAGTGGACATGCCCATCGTGTGTTGCCAGTCGTCCCAAAAAAGACAATAATAATACCCCCATACTCAACAGAGGGAAAAAACAACAGCCTGCTGAAGTTTTTCTCTCGCCTACTTCCACAGAAACCTCTTTGAGTTCTGTAATGAGCGAGATACGTAGTTTTCGTGCTGAGATGAGTAGTAAATTTGAATCTCAACAACGGACCCTAAATAATTTTGAAGTAACACTTAAAAAAATGCAAGATGAAGTCAAGGGGATAATTACGAACTTTAACGCCTTACAGGGCGAGTTAAATGAGGCAATTAAATCTGTCAATTTTTTATCAAACTGTCAAGACGATCAAACGGTACTGAACAAAGAATTGTCAGAGAAGATGACAAGGCTTGAGTCTGAAAATCTAGAACTCAAATCTAAATCTTCTGAAATAGAGCAAAAGCTATCTCAAATGGAACAACAGTCGAGGGATTGTAATTTAGAGATTCAATGCGTTCCGGAGCACCGTTCAGAAAATTTATTGAGTCTTGTAAAACAACTGGCTAAGGTAGTCAATTTTGACTTGGGTGCCACGGACATAGTCCATTTTCATCGAGTAGCCAAAATGAACTCCGAATCCCAACGCCCGCGCAGTATAATTGTTAAAATGGCAAGCACATTAAAGAGAGACAATTTTTTGGCTGCTGTGAAATTATACAATAACAAAAACACCAGTGACAAAATCAATACATCCCACCTAGGAATCGGCGGAAAGAAGCAACAAGTTTATGTCATGGAACACTTGTCACCTAATAACAAACGCTTACACGCGGCTACTAGAATCGCAGCGCAAGATAAAAAATATAAATACGTGTGGGTTAGGGGTGGTCGTGTCTTCGTGCGTCGTAATGATGAATCGCCTTCAATTGTTATAAAGAGTGTTGAATCATTAAAGTCACTGTAGTTTGTAGACACTTTACAATGGCTCTTTCTTTTGCATGTACTTTATTATATTATTTTTTTTACATTCAATCTTAATATTTTTTATCAGAATGTTAGAGGTCTCAGAACGAAAACTGATGAATTATATCAATCAATTTTAAAATTTGATTACGACATAATTATTTTGACGGAAACGTGGTTAAATGAAACGGTATTCGATCATGAATTTATAGATGACAGATATCTTGTTTTTAGACGAGATCGTGGATCAACCTCGACATCTGGCAAAAAGAAGGATGGTGGTGGGGTCTTAATCGCGATTAAAAAGAAGTACACAACTTACAGACTTGCTGATCATGAATCTTTGTGTGAGGAGCTGTGGGCTTGCGTTGAAATAGGCAATAACAAACTTTTATATATCTGTGCTTTTTATAACCCTCCTCCAGTAGATTCTACTTATCTAGATGCATTTTTAAAAAATATGACGGATATTTATCAAAATAAAGTCATATCATCTCCTCTATTATTAATTGGTGACTTCAATCTCCCACAGCTATCTTGGCATTCATTATCAGACAGTAGTTCCTGTACGTCGCAGTCTTCCACTCACCTAGTCGCAAATAATTTCTTGGACACGTTATCCTTTTGTAACCTGCACCAATTAAATTCTATACAAAACGACAACGGTATTACGCTGGATCTTGTCATATCTAATTGTTTCGTTTAATGTAACCCGCTCTAGTTTGCCACTTATTCCTATTGACCCGCATCATCCGCCTTTGATTATAAACTTTACGACTAATAAGGAACGATTATTGAACAGTAACTCTACAGCTTCTCTAAATTTTAAGTATTGTAATTTTGATGCCATTAACGCAGACATGTCCGCTATTGACTGGGAATCGTTACTTAAATCCGCGCACACCATTGATGACGCGGTAGATATATTTTATGAAAAACTGATGCCATCTATTTACTTACATACGCCGCTACATAAAAAAAAACCTAGCAACTATCCCGTTTGGTTTTCCAGAAGTTTAATCAAAGCCCTTAATGAGAAAGCCAAATATCACTACAAGTTTAAAAAATATAATAACGAAATGGATAAACTTGTCTTTGAAATAATAAGACAACGTTGTGATCGTCTAATCATAGAATGCTACAAAAAATTTAAAAAATCTGCAGCTTACATTTTACGAAGTACTCCTAAACACTTTTGGCGATACTGTAATCACAAAAAGACAAACAGTACCACTATACCCACTGAAATGTTTTTCGATAGCAAGACGGCTAATGGAGGTCAAAACATAAGCAACTTATTTTTAGAGTATTTTCAGTCTGTTTACAATAAAAGACCTCAGATTACCCAAGGGTTTATACAAAACTACAATCCCAGCTCTACTTACATAGACACCGTGTCAACATCTTCTGTTACAATAAGTGAGAATGAGGTAGAAAAATATTTGAGTGGTATCAATTGCAATAAGGGTAGTGGACCAGATCTAGTTCCACCAATATTGCTCAAAAACTGTGCTAAAAGTTTGGCTTGTCCCCTCACGCTAATATTTAAGATATCTTTAAGTCAGGGAGTATTTCCAAGCAAATGGAAATTAGCTCACGTCATTCCGATACACAAGACCGGTGCTGCAAAAAATGTCGCTAACTATAGGCCGATATCCATATTATCGTGTTGTGCCAAGGTTTTTGAAGCTCTTATACAAAATAAACTTCATTTCTTACTACGAAAGCACATCGATCCTAATCAACACGGTTTCTTACCACGTCGATCAACGACTACAAATCTTATTGGATATGTATCACATATTAGTGAGGCATTAGATAATAATTTAGAAGTGCATGCAATTTACACTGACTTCCAAAAAGCTTTTGACTTAGTGAATCACGATCTATTAATTCTGAAATTGAATCATATGGGAATACACGGTTCTCTTTTGAGGTGGTGTGAATCATATTTGAAAAACCGATCTCAGTTAGTTACTCTTTTCGGTTTCAAATCTGATATTAAGCCTATTCCATCAGGAGTTCCTCAGGGATCGCATTTGGGTCCCTTGCTATTTTTGATCTATATCAATGATCTCAGCTCTAAGGTGTCCTCAAGTTTCCGTTTTTATGCCGATGATTTAAAAATTTATCGCACCATTTATAATATATCTGATATGACACTACTCCAAAAAGACATTGACTGTATTATAGAATGGTGCAAGGATAATTTGATGGCCCTTAACCACGAAAAATACATGGTAATTAAATTTACAAGAAAAAAAGTCAGATCTAATTACAAATATTTTGCATTTAACAAACCGCTGACGGAACTAGACGTTATTAAAGATCTTGGAGTGACTTTCGATCGTTCACTTTCTTTTCGCCAGCACTTTGACTCAATTGTAAAAAAAGCGTCTAGACTATCAGGTTTTATTTCACGTGAAATTAAATTGTTTGGGGACCCGTATTTATCGATCATCATTTACAACTCGCTCGTTCGAAGTATACTGGAATATTGCAGTCCAGTTTGGTCCCCAACTTACAAAGTTCACATCGACCGTTTAGAACGCGTCCAAAAACGTTTCCTTTACCATCTTACTTTCAATAAGAACAAATGCCATCTCCTCGACTCCTATGAATCACGTTTGCAAGCATTCGATCTCATCTCATTGGAAAATAGGCGAAAAATATTGGACGTGGTTTTCTTATATAAAGTAGTAAGGGGTCATATTGATGCCCCGGATATACTGGAGCGTTTAAACTTTAGCGTACCCCGTCCTTGTAGTCGAATACTGAATCGGAAGCCGTTTCATTTGCCCTTATGCCGTACAAAAATAAAGCAGCACGCGCCCTTATATCGCATATGCTCACTGATTAATTGTAATCGTGATACTTGTGACATATTTTCAAGTTCTTTGACCTCATTTAAAAAACAGTTAAGGTTTGGATTTGAATAATCTTGCATTAATAACCTCCACATCTCTGATTAATCTTCAATTTTTTGTTTGTTCTTTAAGTACCTTATTATTATCAGTTTTTATTGTTTTGTTAATGTATTTTTCCTCGCTTTTAGTTTGTAAGTAGGCAGTGATAATTTTTACTTATTACATATGCTGTGATCATTTCGAGTAGGTGCAATCGCATTATACCTTTAAGATGTACTTGCTTATAAAAATGTAACCAGATTGTAACCAGTTTAATGATCCTCAATAAATAAAAAAAAAAAAAAAAAAAAAAAAAAAAAAAAAAAAAAAAAGTACTACTGTCTGTCTTTAAATTTATCACATACATTTAAGCTAAGTATAAAGTTTCACTTGAGTCGTGGTTCTACCCACATTATTATTTGTTGCAGGTGCCGCGGAACGGCAAGCTGTAAACACAATGATCCAAGGGTCAGCAGCGGACATAGCGAAGGCGGCCATGTGCGCCGTCGACTCTAGAACATTCTCCGACGAGAACCCACCGCGCCTCGTGTTACAGATGCACGACGAACTCATATACGAAGTGCCTGAAGCCAACAAACATGTATTCCCTCTCTTATTAAAGGAGATTATGGAGAATACGGTGCGTTTGAATGTGCCTTTACCGGTCAAAGTCAGGTCCGGCAAATCTTGGGGCGCCTTAGAAGAAATCAAATTATAGGCTACAAAATCATGAAGTTTTTATTTTCTTTGTGCTGTGATATTTTATGTATTTAATAAATGGGTTTTGATATAGGTATATTGTTTTTTTATAAACATTCTTATTGTTGTGTTTAACTTTAGTTGATAGTCTTATATGATTAACTTTAGTTGATAGTATTAAACAGTATTGCATTAAAAAATATTGCCTTTAAAATGTGGACATCTAAAACGACTCTAGTTCATTTAATTCACTCGCACCTTGAATTTTTTCCTGGAAATTTTAACAGCGCTCATCAGGATTTCGATTCGATTTTCGAACAAAATTACCAAGGATACTGGGACTATAATTATAGAGTATGCTAGGAGACTATTGCTTGTCCAAATAAGAAGCAGATTCAAATAAATAAAAGAAAACAGATACACAATTTATGTTTGATTTTTTAAATCTTACAGAATCTTAAAGCTGATTTGATGGAAACTTTCAATTTTTTTTTCAAACTTAACACACCTTCATTGTCAATAAAAAACTGACTTCATTTAAAGGACAAAAACCAGGTGTACCAAGCTGACAGTCAACCGACTCCATTTATCAGTAGGTAATGTATAGAGACTATTATAATATAGAGACAATATATAAGACACGGATTATCCATCCTATAAAGGGTTTATACCTACTACAATGAATGTTTGCGTCTACTGCATGTACCTATCGTGATTACAACAGGTAGACATACTATTATACGCCGTAATATAAAAACGACGTGTCACCGCGATACGTGGATGGTACCTCTAATGTATAGTTACCACTACGAGAACTGCTAAAATACGCACTGCTAGTTCACGTACAAGTTGTGTAATGTCAGCATAATGCATAATTATGCACTTCAGCCGTAGGCCTGTTAGCAAAGAGCATAGTAATATAACAGTTTCGCACACAACGCTTGTGGTGGTAGGTTACTCAAAACATACGATAAGTTGATGAGAACTGAATAATATATTAGTACTGTAACGCTGCTGCAGACTTCTTCTCGGGGCGTAGCTTGCTCTTGCAGCAGTGTCACCTATGTATATCTAGGGCCTCTTCTTGATATACGTATTTTGTAGAAAAACGCTTTTATTCTTCTTACGGATTTATTAAACTGTTATTACATATACTGTTACTACTGTTATACATACATGGCTCGCGCTCGAAAGCGCGACCCGAATTGCATAAAAATTTTCATTGTCAAACAGAGACAATCTTCGAATTCTTTGAAAGTTTGAAATTTAAATTACTATAGTTTTTAAACGTTTCATTCATTCGTGATCAAGGAGTTTCTAATCCTCCTACTCCTATGCTATACATTACAGTACCTACTATATTTTATAAAGACTTTAATTTAATATCCTACACCAAACAACTCATATAGTCCATACATAGATACCGTAATAAACTTTCGTAAGTTGTTGTGAGCGCACCCGCTAGCCGCCAACTCTACAGTAATGCACATAGACACGCAATACATAAATGATATAGCACAGAAGATAGAAATAATAATATAGTCTGCCAATTAATTTTTTTTCATATCGTATACAAACTTCCATTAATACAAATTGATCAACATTGTGTCAACTTTCACGACGAAGTAGTACAGATTAAATTTGAGATTACAGTGTATTATCGTGGCGCCATCTTAATGTGAGTTTCACGGGTTTTCCGATTTTCCACGTTGACAGTTTCCGAACACAGAGGTCGCAGGGAGCGCCGCCCCAGCCGTAATCAATACCTGCGCGCTCCGGCCCAAGGGAGGCCTGGCAGCCCGCTAGCCTGTCACCCTCCGGCGCGCCGGCCGAACGCCCGTCGAGTCGACACGGCCTCACAGTTTCCCAGATGCATTTAATAAAATGTTGATACAGCTCCGTTTCTTGACTGACGCGAGCTACGCGTGCGACTGTCCGGTGTTCTAGGCGTGCGTCTGAGCCCGTGTGTTAGTATTCAAAATGCATCTCCATTTCGAGAGGAACGTGAACGCGAAATGCGACTGTACGATATTATCTTTGTCGTGGATGGGAAAAGTGCCTGACGAATTGCCCGAGGTAAGTCAGCATAATAATGATACCTTTGAGCACAAATTGGTGTGCAAATTGCGAGAGGCCCATTGTCTGCTATTGTATTATTTGAACATTCGCTATTGTAGTAAAAATCAACGTTTGTACGTGTCTTATTACAAAAATGTTTTTGTATAAATTTGCTTTTGTATTCATTGTGGTTATATCTAGAGGCTATGTTCGTTAGTTAGTGGAATTGTGTATGCCTATGCTTGCTTATTATTTATTTAATAATTGCATTTATGTGTATCTTCAATTGTCTCACATATAAAGCTTATATTTTTATTTTTTTTATTTTAATTGATATAAAATTTAGAACAATTACACCACTAATATTATAAATTCCAAGTTTGTACGTTTGTTATTCTTTCATGAAAAATTGAAATTTCGAATCACCGATATTTGTTTATTTATTATGAATATAATTTGGCACAGATGTAGAATGCCATCAGGAATAACATAAAAAATATTATTGATTCAAAAAAATAGTAAAATTGCGATAGACTTTACGGGGGTGACACCACGATACACAGCTGGTGTACACCGCGGTATATCAAACCGCACAAACATAACACTTGGTAATTTTACAAGGAAACTTTCGCACCTACTAACTATATCGCTCTATCTTTATATCGCTGTAGGAATATTATGATCGTTACAAAACACTCAACATAACGATGAGGAGGTATATTTTAGAATAATTTTAACTAAGCTATTATAATACAACGTATTTTTATACAATATGTTAAAAGTTTAAAGTTTATAAAATTATCTATATATTGTTATTATTCTAAGATATTGATTATATGACTAGCTCTTATTTGCGATATAGCGACTAGCTGGTGGATGTTTCAAGTTCTAATCAATGTATTAAAAATGAAAAATTATCGTTTTGTACTTATTTTTTTCCATCCAGACATACATCAAAGCAACTGTATTGATGAGAACATTATCATATTCCATTCAGAAATAGTTTGATGCGCGTATATTAGCACAGGCAGATGATAAAAAATAGTGAAGCTACAAAGACACTGTTAAGTGTCCTAGCTATAATAAAATTGTAAATAATATATGCCTGAATATTAATTTTATTTATTTTATTATATATTATTATATTATTTATATTTTATTTTAATATTAACAGAAGAATTCTAAGTTCTTACCGATTGACGACACGTCGGCACTCTGCTCACAGTCTTTGTAACAATTTTTTTCGTCACAAAATCCATGACGAGTCAGTTCGATCAATTGATATCTTAAATTGTTCTAAAAATATTTTACTAAAATCACTGAAAAGCTTCTTCGTAATAAGTTCAACTGTAATTAACAAATATGTAAAATTTAATTATTCACGATATATGTAAGTAAGAAGCCAAATGCTTCTGACGTATAACAGAAATCCTTATTTGACCGTAGATACAATAGACGAAAATACGGGCTGAACATTTGTGAGATGTTCACAAAAACATTGTGATTTGTGACACAAAATTATTGCAAATAAGACCTATTGTGTTCGTCGGTTCTTATCAGTTAATGGTTTGAGGATGGAAAGAGAGGTCCATGTTATGAATTAATGGTTGATTTAAATCCTATCATCGATGATCCTAATTCTATTGACACTATACAACACTATTAGGCAAATCTATCCATGCGCCCAAGCGCCTCTCACGCACCATTATTTCTCTCGATCGATCAGGCACAGCCGCACGCAGAGGTAAAATCGTTGAATTTTAATTTAAACATAACTGTAGTTAAAATTTTATCGTATGCGTGTAACGTAGCGGATTTAATTTGCGTAGGCTTTCAGTTCGTTCGATCCAGCGTTGCTTTTGATACGTAATTCGCGATGCGCGATACTATAATTGGATAAGCTTCATTTAACTTCTTGCACATCTCACTGCTATATTCCTGAGTATTGAGTATTTTTACCTTTTGCCTATCGTCTATTTTTTTTGGCTTGGTTTTCGGAGAAATTAATTTACGCACTGTAATCGATCCTGGGTGGGATCCAATGTGTGTGTGTGACTCGCGGATGAACCGAATACCATTTATAAGCTCACCAGTGTCATTGGCCGTTTATAGTGAGATGCCCCGGATCTGTCAGCCAAAGGACAGCTCGGCGACTTGCCAATCCCTCAGAAGCGATGGTCCCTAGTAGAAAAATGGTCGCCGCACACTTATGATTTCGGAAAGACATCGTAAACGCCTAGCCTAAAAAAGCGAAGACGATACATATACGTTACATTTCCCATTAGTGTGCGTTGTAGTACCTATGAAGTTTCATACAAAGAATACTGACCGGCTCGACGTGATACAGTTACGATCCCTTACCGAGTTGATAAGTGTGCAGCGACCGAAAGGAGGCTAATCTGACATCCTCGATCATCGTCTATAGACACATAGATATATATATACTAAGCGAGCAAGCTAGAGAACAAGCTCCTCTATGGGTCTTCTGACTGTCATATAAGTTAATGGCGTCTACAAAGCGAGAACCGCGGAAGCAGCTTGTGCATGCAATCAATATAATAAATGTAAAAGGGTAGCGTAAGCACTTGTTTCAATACTCACACTACCACGAATAGTTTTCAATATTCAGTTGAATGTAATTGATACTTGAAAGTGTAAATTATGCAGACGGTAATTGCTCTGCTCCGCTCTAATTATTTTGGAGGCACGTTAACAGTAGTTAGAGGAGGGGAACGGCGAACCATGCCTCTGGGGACAGGGAACATGTTGAGGTTCTCGCGGATTGTTGGAAATTAGTTAGATAGCTATTTGTCAGTGGTCCGGAAAACCCAGAGTTGGTAGAGTAAAAGTGTCGTTATGTAGAGACGATTGTTACGTTATAAATATATTTTTTTATTGTACATGGATTTTTTCCCAAAGTGGGCGGTACCGCTCTCTTGTGGGCGCGGTCAGCCTGAGGGAGGGGGGGAGGTAATACAGCTTATATCTATAAAATTAGTACAGGGGTTCCTACCATAATGTACGTAAGCACAAAGGATTTTTGAAATTCAACCCCTAAGAGGGCGAAATAGGGAAGCCAAATTTATGAATCATTTGACGCGGGTAAAACCCCGGGATACAGCTAGGTTATATAAATCTTTAAAGTAAAGAAAATTGACCTAAAATGGACCCCGATAGTGCCGGCCCAATTGGGCGCTTTAAAGCACCATGGGCATTGCAGCAAGGCACTACCTCATGGCTACAAGCCTTTGATTATATACACGTCGCTACAAGCACTACCTCTAATTTTGTTGTGTGTTTGTTGTGAATATATGTTCTAATTATACAATAACATAATATCAAGTAATGAATATAATAATTAGTAGTAGTACGAGTATATATAGAATTGGAACTTGACTACTATAGTATAGCAATGTTACCTGTACCCGGCTATATAACTTTGCAACATTCGACGTAATCCTACGGGATATGAACAGCACACAAACTATGGTATGGCAATTAGATAGTTTACCTGTTAGCTGGACTATTTTGAGATCACTTGACTGTTTATAAAAATAATACGCTGATTTCAAAAGTGTGTAAATAAAAGAAAGAAGTGCTGTTAATTTGCATAAAATTGAAAAAATGTTTATGAGACGTTAAAAACACTGTACATTTAAAACATTAAGAGATGCATTAATTATTATAATTTAATTTAACATTGTACAACACGTTAGTACAAAGTAGCCGCTGATGATCCTAGTTGTGTTATTATACCTTAAATTTATGCCTTAAATAATTTATTAATTTATACCTTAAATTTATAATTTAAATAAAGGTAAAAAGAAAAATGTAAGACACTAGTTAACAATAGCAAGGTTTTGGTTTTGTCATTTATTTTATTCTGTTGTAGGCAATAAAAAATCATTAAAAATCAAAAATAATAAATGTATGTAGTTAAAGATGAAATAGTTAAAGGTTAATTTATTTCAAAACTATTCCAAGCTAGCAGCATACATATATTATATAAGCCAACAGCGGCGAAAAGAAATGGATGGCCTAAATTATGCGTGTTTTGAGAAGGGGGGCCTTCTCAAAACACGCATAATTTAGGCCATCCATTTCTTTCCGCTGTGTGTTGTAGATATGTGCCCTGTCTGCCTTCGACTCTATAGAAGACCCATAAAGGTATAAATGTTTGCATGCAACCTGAATTTATTCAATGAATAAAATTTCCGTAGTGGTCGTGTTGATTTATTCATAAGGCAAAAACAACTGAGCTGTTGTAGATAAAATGAAATAGTTTTAGGAAGTGGTCCCATTGTCAAATCAATGAATTAGGTTGTCACGGCTGGTATGATGTACCCTAGAGGGTCTACTCTCGTAATACCGTACGTAATACCTCGTAATACTGGTAGAAGTGAGGAACGGATTTGCATTAAATTTTTAGATGTTTGTGAGTGACGATACTATCATACTATCAGACGATCCGTAAGCCTGTTTTTCTTAAAGACAAGGTTTATGAGACATTTATTGCATGACCTTCACCCTAAGATAGGTATATATATCTATAACCAGTATAGTTTTAGTAAAACGGTTCAAATTGTTTTGTAATTTGTGTGTACAATTGCAGGCCGTACTGCAGTCATAAATATAGCTTTAGCCGCACAACAATTAGACCTGAGTTCAATTTAACCGCTTATACATTGAAGTCGGAACCGTAAAGGTCATAATATGACTTTTTATTATACTTTACAGACTGCGCATAATTTAATTTGTTCTGTCTGTCGCACGTCCCATTACGTTCAGTTGCAGGGTACGGGACAATCGTAGCACTGTTACAGCCACGTAGCACTGCTACGGCCACGTAGCATTGCTACAGCCACGTAGTAGACGATCCGTAGCTACTTTAAAAAGAAAACGGACGAACGGCCTGTGCTGTTTATATTCGTCCCGCACGGTTTTAGTAAAATATACACCACCCATTAAAATCTGCACAACTAGGGGTTATATAGATACGATGGACCACTGGGTCCACAGAAACCATAAAAATATGCTCTAAATTCTAGAGAGGTACAAACTGTTGCTGTCGTGTCACATTCATTTTAACACAAAGAAAAACAGGACATATACTGTGTAGGTGTAATTTAATGATCTGTCGTAACTATATGTCTTTATTTGTGTGTTCTTACTTCTTGGCTGTGTATTTTTGTCTTCCTCGTTTATTTGCCCAGACTGTGCGCTGTTGATTATTTATTTAATTGTTTATGATGGTGCTCTTACTAGAATTCTCGCGTCGTGAAGTATTTTAATTGGCGAAATATTCTGAATACTCTGGCCACTTGGTGCGCTCTCATACTCCGAGCTGATGCCAATAATTAATTGCTTTCTCAATCAATTATTGTAAAGTAAAATAATACATACTGGATTATTCTAAATATTATTAGAATTCACTCCTCCACTCCATTTAAAGTGTTAATAAAGGAAATTTAATAAAATCTGCAGAGTCATTTCAAGGGAGTATGCACATAAACAGAGTGACAGATGTAAGATTATTATAATAAAGCTACTTTAGTTTGTTTGTTTGGTTGAAACGCTCTATTCTACTATGGGACTACTGGTCAGTAGTAATTTTTTAATTAAAATATTTATCTTAAAAGATATAAGGTTATAAGGCTACACCATAACGCCACTACTCATAGGAGTGTAGTATGAGAGTGAAATCGCGCGGCGCCACTAGTATAAAATAATATAACAAATAATCTTATTGTTTACTACAATATAATTTAAGAGTAATATCTTCCCACCCGTATAAGCCGGCCGATCAGACTGAGCGCCGTGAGGAGCCGGCTTAAGACTGCGTCAGACATAAATGAAGACCGTATTTAGAGAGCTTAGCCCTTCTATTTACATGGCGGCGGTATTACTTGCTCGGGAGGGCCGTTACACTCACAATACCTCCATCCCTCAGTGAAATGAATACGTTATGAACTCGCTATTCATTTCGTACCATAATAAAGTAAATTATGGCGACGTATTAAAATTTCGCATGGTTTTCGTTATTTGGATAATAAAGTTTATAGGTGAAATTATAATTGCGTTCTGACGGGGTTAAAACAGGATGTTTTATCTCGATTTTTTTTGTGCTGATCTTAAATGCGCATTGGGGTTTTTAGCAGTGGCATTGTCGGGCTCCGATCTTCGCGAAGTCTGACTTATCCATCTCTAAAGCTCGCCACCGTCACATTGAAGACAGTATGTGTGTGGGAGGAGAAGGGTGAAAAACAGCATACTGAGACGCCAAATAGTTTGGTTGTTCAGTCGCAATTTGACACCTCTCACCACCGTGCACGATGATACATGCGCATACATCCCCCCACCAGTTTCGCCGGGCTTTTAACTCATTGCTCGACCTATAATAAATTCCGTTTGGAAGTTTACGCAATAGAACCCTGTCGAGAGTTTACATAATTTTGTATCTTACCTATAAAAGAGATAGCCCAAATGACAAAGCGTATATATGTATGTATATGTATATATGTTATGCTTATTTATAACAATTTATAAGTAGTGTATCAAATTTTAACAAATAATATACATTACTATGTTAGCTTCACTGTTCATTTTCTCCAGACAGGTAAAGTAACACTTGTATTTAAGATTAGATTGAGATAATATTGAATGATATTAGACTGAGTAACTACCTACTTACTATCATCTTACTGCTATAGTTTAATTTGAATCGAGGTAAATCCATTCAGGTAACCGTCACGTTCCAGCTCTCACAATACAGGGTATCCTAGTGTGAGAATTGCAGGAAACTTGTGTACTTAGTTGATACTGTGCAGCAAGTCGTAACTAATGTAAGTGTTATGTGTATGATCAATATTGTATTGCTGAAAATAAACAATTTATTTATTTATAATGTATGGAGCATGGCCCCACCGAAAACTGAATGTTCCCAGCATTGACATATACATCGTTACATAGGTAATTAAGTCCTATTTATGGTAATTTGAAAATTAAATAAAAATAAGAAGCGAATTCAAAGATATTAAAAAAAAATAAAAAGTGACGCATCTCAAACTCGAGTATTGTTCCCTTTTCTACTGGTGCTGGTACTCTAGTTGGTTGCCCACTCCACCATAGACAAACTACTCCAACTACATGGACTTTTAACAGGTGAAAACTGGATATTAACATATCTTATTATTACTTAACCCTACAGGGTCGTCGTCTAGTCGTGCTATTATTAGATAATTATCATGGTCGATTATAGCTTAATCTCTCTCATTCAGAGAGGAGGCCAGTGTCCAGTAGTAAGACACTAATGGGCTGATTACAAAAATATAATATACATTTGTGCAAAGCTGGTACAAGTCGCTAGTACTTAGACGCTATATTTGCAGCTGTACTATTGCAAGGGTAACTTAATAATAAATTATAAAAATAATTATCAGTTGCAAGGATGTCCATCTCGCTATATATTGCAGCTGTACTATTGTAAGGGTAATTTAAAGTACTATTGTAAGGGTAACTTAATAATAAATTACAAAAATAATTATCTGTTGCACGGATGTCCATTTCATAAGTATACGCAGGGAATCTTGATCTAAAGATGATACAAGATGATGCATAAAAATGTAATATTCAAACGGCAATTGCTGCATTCTCAAAAATAGTTATCAAATTCAACGCTAAACCGAATGTAACCCCAACAGGAACGTAACAAAGGAATCCCTTAATAATTGCAGGTATTTTGAACTAAGTTAAGTAATTTAATTTAATCGCCTCTAGCTTCGGCATCAAACAAACAGTCACATACAGATATAAAATAAGGATATCTATGAACAGTCATTACATGTGCGCAACAGCCTACCGTTATTTTATCCACTAAGCAATTGCAGCAGTAGTAGCTTATTATTACTTAGGTTTAACGTCACCAGGTAATATGGCACTTCAGGAATGGTTTTATTCTTAATAGCTTCTTGCGCCAATCTTATGATCAATACCTAAATATCTTGTGACAAAATATTCACTTCAACATTTTCTTGCAATTAGCATTCATTTTTATTTCCAATGTCGCTCATTGCTATCCCGAGTTCTTAATTTCAATACCAAAGCACCTAAGTGCAAAAAATTTGAAGTTAAATGAAAAAAACTTTAAGACCACTTCTCTTTCACAAATATATCTAATACCTACGCAAACGCTACGAGTACAAGTGCCTAACAGAGAAATTATTTATTCAAACCACGTAACATTATCACTTTGACGTACGACTATAATCAATACTTTTTGGTAATAATTAAAATAACATAATATTTTATAATGTGAGCATTCAACTCTTAATATTTTCCGTTACCTGCACACCGCTAAAAATGTTTTCACTAAAAAAAATTGAAAATGGTAGTTTTCACTCAAGAGGTGCAATTACTTATTGGTGAAGGTTTATTTATGGTCACCGAATTTTCCTTTCTCCTCAGAATAATAAAATTATATGTCCACTTGTTTCCTCCGCAAGGATTCATTGTTAGCAAGAGGGGGGTGTCATAACCGCGGACCGACGTTGTGGCTCTGTTAATATTTTATGACTCCTGAATCCTTCATAACTTCCAGTCTACGAGTTCATCAAATTTTCGAAATTTCACATTGTAGCATAAATGTAATAAACTGTATTGCTTTTATTATATACTAGCTGTGGCCGTGACATCCCCAGGGAAATTAAATAAATAAAAATAAATAGACAAAGTAGCTTAATTACATCTTTAACATTCTTCTGACGGAACTGTGACTGACACTTGCCAGTGAAAGTCCCGTCAGAATCGGTCCAGCCGTTTCAGAGATTAGCCGAAACAGACAGACAGATTAAAATTCTAAAAAAAAATATTTTGCTAATGAACGGTTTGTTAAATTCACATAAATGTAGTTAAAATGGTTATTTAAATATGATAAACAAGCACTCCAGTATTATTTATTTGTATAGATAAATATCATCATCGTCAATAGCTCAGCAGCTCCTGGGAAGCTCAAGAGATTAAGATAGGAACCAACATGGGTGTAAAGCAAGGTATTAACTTTGAGTGAAATAGATGTTAATTAAAATTGTTTTATAATTTATTAATTTAAGAGCAATATTGTCATATTTAATGACACAAAGATGAGTTTAGACTCATATAAAAACATGAGATTAAAAGTAAAATAAATAGAGAATTAAAAACTCAAAAGAAACTCATAAAATTGAAAGCATATATTCTAGCAAAGATTCTAGCATAAATAGAAACTTTTTGAACTTAAAAAGATAGTAACAAAAAAAAGGAGACAAATTTTGATGACTACAGCCAAACACATTCTAGACTTGCGAGTAGCTATGTAAAATAATTATGTAAGTTTGAGAACGTTATTCATGATTATAATTTATTCCATAGAGAAAAAAGTGCTATGTTTAGAATTGTCTATATTTAAGGTACCTGAATAGAATATATTCAAGATAGTATTTTGCACATGTATATATAGCGTATTTATATATATGTTAACAATTTGCAAAGCCCTAGTAAGTATGGAAGTAATATAAGTCCGGTCTTTCACGATAAAACAGCTTTGTAAGTCAACACTTGAAAGGAATTAGCAAGTTCCACCGGCGCGCGGGACAAAGTCGTGAGGGCGGGTAATTTTGACGCCTTTGTTCGTTCTTCTTTTCACAATTTCAAACGGAGAAAACACTCGGTCATAATGGTTTTGCCGCTTTTAAATAAATCACTTTGTTTTTAATTGAGGTTATGGATTTTCTTTATAGTATAGTGTGACAAACGAGAAGTTGAAGCCGTTTTCATGGCTACGGATCCCCATGTACATATCCGTATAGAGTTTACACAGATACCTTGCACTCTTTTTACCTCTCAAATCCATGGGCTACTGGGCTACTTACACATCGCACGAAACGCGACAGCACACACGCCAGTATAGTGTAAGCGAGAGATATCTTCCCGACCGAGCCGGCCCATTTCGGCTACATGCATGCGAGCAACGTGGCACTACCTTTTACTAAAAATACTCCTACAATATGATACAAGGGGGCAAACTAGTAATTGTAGATTGATTATTACTGACGCTTATAAACATCCGCACAATTGTTATGCAGATGTATGGCACTACTACGTCCGGTATCTTCTCGAAGGGGTTCTGGTAGCTCAAAAAGCGCGTTCGCATAGCTGTTGCTTTTATGGTGTTGTGTGTGTGAGAGGTACATTGTCAGTTGTCAGCAATATCAACAAATAAGGTAGAATTTTATTTCAAAATAGGTACTTATTTTTTTTTGGATATTGTGTGATAATTCGTTATCACTTATCGTGTAGATATTATGCTTGGGAGAGAAATTTTGATACATACAATTTTTGATTAGATAATTCCACATTCAACATGTTTCATAGAGTGCAAATTTATCCTATTTTTTATAATTGTATAGGCAATATAGCCTTAATCACAGACCTCTTTTTATAAAAGTAAATACATAAACATAATCAATGGGGGAGGTCTATGTCCAGAAGTGGACTTCCTCCGGCTGATGATGATGATGAAAAACATAAAACAGGCTGTAATGAATGTATATATCCCTTCTTGTAGTGCCAATAGTCACAGTAACAAATGATCCAAGTGTTCCTTCAACCCTTAGATAATTTAGTAAATGATTCAACCCTAACACAAAAAAGATACTGACAGTGCTTCATTTGAATTGGATTCTATATGTAAAAAAGCCCATTCATCACAAAACTTTTTATTGGTTGCGCAATAGATAGAAGTGGAAACTTTTATTAGACTTTTTGCGATCGGCTTTTTTGGTAGCGAAAATTGTTATGGTGTCGCGTTAGCTCGTTACGTAGCACAGCTACGGTAATTCGTAGCGCTGTTTAGAGGCGCTACGAGTGAGCGCTACGCTGTGAGCTGAACTTTGTAAATGTTCTCTTCTATTGACATCGGACTGTTCTATTCTTGATATTTACGAGTTAAGGCTTCCAATACAACAACAAATACATGCAATCTACGTAACTTACACATGAGTTACGTAGCTGTGAGTTACGTAACGTATACGTGACCTAAGTGATTTATACAACACGATACTTTCAAAATGACTACTTTTTGCATAGATTTTTTTATAGTATAGGTCGGTAAACGAGCAGTCACAGCCATTTTCATGACTGCCTCTACCCATAGACATCTGCATAGAGGTTCCTCTCTGCATAAAAATTATAGAGTTCTTTTTTATATAGCATAAGTGGCCCACACGACCTGTCAGAGCCCTTTTCTTGACTACTAAAGCCCTGAATGTGTAACATCCACATACAGGTTATACAGAAGCATTTCTATTCTTCCTCCTCCCCTCCATGAGCCACTGGATACATACACAGCGTGACGACACAGCTGTCACTTCACGGCTGAACTGTGTAAGCGAGAAGTAGCTCCCCGCTCGTGCCGGCGTAATTCGGCTACACTCCAACGTGCCACTCTTACTAAATTACAGTCGGTCATAATTACTCTGACGAGCAGGCCGCTCCAGGTAACGTGGATTTACGCTGCCGCGGCTGCCGTCAGTGTTAGCGTTTCGTATTCCACTTAATGCGTGATGGATGTGCAGGCTTTATCCGACGGTGACGGATCGAGGCGAGCCTCGCAACTGGGTCAGCGCGGTGATTGTGTACAAATATTTATTTTGTATTAATTTACTTATACCGGTGTTGTGCATCATGCATCAATTGCAGATAATCTGCGCCACAATCTACTATTGTTATAGTATATTCAAACGTGCAGGCCATTTGGAGACTATCATTCAAATAAACCGCATAATTGTTCCCTCGGTCCCTCGAAATGATCCGCCAAAAATCACATAAATGTCACGAAATGTGCTGTCACTAAGGTTGCTTCATGCCCGGTGTATTTTCCCAGTCGTGCTGGTCTGTTTCGTCAATTGAACAAAGGCAACCTTTTGCTAGATCTTGTTCTTGATCATACAGGTGCTTGTACCCTTACGTCGGCACATTTTTAATACGTTCTCTCTTCGATTCTAAAATACTATTTCTTTTCTTTACCAAAATGTAGAACTAAAACAGAAGAACTCTCAACCAGAGGTTTAATGAAAGTGCATGAAACGCGACATTTGTGATTTAAAACATTAAACATATCAGTAGAATGATCTGAAATGTAGCGCACAAACCGCATCAAGGATGTTGTCTTCTACAACCTAAAAATGAATTTTCATCAATTCCGTCTGTAACGCCTGATGTACACACGGTCAATCGACAAGTCAGTAGACCGGCGCCGTTTACTTATGATTTTTGGATCTGCACAGACATTGTCTCGAATTTGGAGTCAGTCACAAACTCCGAGTAAATAGGGCATAACAGAGTCGGCGGGCAGTGCGCTCAGTATCGGGAAGTAATTAAGAAACTCATTACAAATGCACCCCGCTCCGATATTCTGTTTCCGGACCGTCGCATTTGTTCAGCCGCAACTCAAACGAGTTTCATTGTAGTCCTGCTGTTCAGCGTTTATATATAATCAATATCCTCAATCATAGCTGAAGCGTAAGCCATAGCTAGGCCTCTTCATATCGTAGGCGTAAGCTGTATTGCTTACACAACCGAGAACCTCTCGCTAACGCTCGAAATACCGCCGCAAAGAAGACATTTCTGCTGTGGTGTTTTGTGTAGTTTGTGAGTAGCCCCGGGGAAAATATAATAGTGGTAAAATTAGGGCAATAATAATGGCTTTTTTTCCGTTATAATATTGTTCGTATTAATTTTACTGTCATTTTATTTCAGAAGCTTGCAAACAAAATATTGTAGAATTTTTATTTACCTTAATGCGCGAGCAGGCAAAATACACACGTATATAATAATGAATTGTATGTATAAAGTGTAATAAATACCTCATGAGAATTGAAAACACGTAATCCAACAATTCGTTATTCCGGCTAGATTTAGTCTTACATCGTGAAAATCAACAGCGGAATAATTTAGATAAGAAACCACAAGAATAAGTAGTAAGACCCCGATTGTTTAACAACTTGTTGACGTATCGCAGGCCAACAAATGTGTCGCAGCTAATTTAATAGAGGGGAGGAACTCGTTTCATGAAACTTGTTTCACGCTCCACCGGGGTGGAATCGAAACGGTTTCTATTTACTCCAGGCCTCGGACAGCAGACACCAAAAAGAAATTTGATCAAAGGTTTGCTATAAAACAAATAGGATTTACTCCGCGTTCCGTGTTTTTCGTTTAAATTGAAATTTATTGCGTTGGTCCAACGTCGAACGATATAAAACTCAAGCATTTTAACCCAACGTCAGCCCACGTGAGTTTTAAATCCCCGTCCTGCTAATCCCTCGCCAGTCGCATCCAACCCGATCCAGTTAGGTACCGAAGATTCTCTGTCCGTGTGACGTTGTTAATATTTTAGTAATACGTCATCCAACATCCACTCTAGATCATCATCACTATATTCTAGCTCTATGGCTGGCGGCTGTCTCTTGGGTCAACCCACAGCCTTCTGCAACCTCCTCCTCCTTACTCGCCTGGCTCTCCTCTGTGGACCTTTTTTTTTTTGGTAACGCATGGGAATGCCTTTACGCACGCTACCCAGGAGCCCGGATGGCTCAACCGGGTACAGTGTCGGGCTCGACAACTGGGTTGCCCCTACTGACTAAACCCCTGCGGGTGCCTTCAGCCACTATAATTGGAGGGCCCCGGATCTGAAAGCAACAAGGCGCCTCCAGCGACAGGCTGGCCTCGGTGAAAAGGCCAGACATCCTCCTTAGGGACTGTCCGGCTGCCTTTGAACAGTCCCTAACTCCACGTTGGAACCGTGCAATGGGGTCAGTTTCCCATCCTAACTCCTCGTCCCAATGCTCCAAAGGAGCACACCACGCCGGTCGGTCGTCCGAATCCACGCCGCCATCTGCTGATTCAGAGGGACGGGTGGAAGACCTCCGGCATTGGCTGTTCCCATCCGCTGGGCGGCGGACCAACCATTAAACGGCCGCAGAGGACAGGGAGGACGGCAATGACACACCGCATCTCCTCTTCCTCTGCGGCCCCACCGCCAACGCAACAGACGGTGCGCCCCCGTTCGGTCGCGGGAGATAGGGTGCACGGCAACGACACACCGACACACCTCTTCTCCCGCGACCCCTCCTAGCCAAGGCCCTAGCCAAGCCCACCCGACGCGTCCCCACCCGGGATCCCTCTTGGTTCACCGTGGTGGCTTGGACAGCCACGGCTACTAAGCCCCCTCACCACGACAAGGTGGAGATTCGTCGAGGGGGCTCCTCTGTGGACCTAACAGTGTGTTGTAATGTATAAGACCTGTTAAAAAATTTTAAATTCGAAGGTACATCCTTAGTGGCAGCAAATGAAGTATTACTATCTATCCCATTACTCGTTTTCAAGAAATTAAATTAGTACTTAATTACAGATACTAAAAACAGAATTTCAAAATAATTTAAATTTATTCTGTTGAAGAGATCAGAGTTATAATCGCACTGAAAAAATCTCGACATCCGAATGAATACGCTTAAATTTGTGAATGAATGCAATAAAATTGAATGGCGTGTCACAGTTGAAGGCTGTGCACGTCCACGGTATTCACGTTATACGGACAGATAATCAAAGCTGGGATGAGATTGGCGATTTAATGGATGCATCGGGTATTACTCCCGTAATATCACTAATTGCCAATTGGACATTTCATCTCCGGCGCTCCGCTCGTCCCAGGACATTTCCCATAACTTGTATGTTATGACATTTAATTGAATGATCTTCGGACTAACTCTGGAAATTGTAGTCTGTTGAGGGTTCCGTACCCAGGGGTAAAAACGGAACCTTATTAGCTAGGGTCCGCTGTCCGTTTGCAGTATGTGTATCTGCAGGTCATATATTATATCTCAAGCATGGTAGCAGTTGTATTTGCACACCGAGATACAAGCATTTTAATTTAAACTATTATAAGTTATTACTTATTCTATTTATAATCCAATAAAATTAGCTAATGGATATGCCTGGCCTGCCAAATATGCCTGTTATCTATTGTAAATTTCATTATGATTTATCAATTCTCGTATAGATTTCATTGTTGATACTCGTGATTCCAGCGTCGGCTGGTTATTATGTAATTGGATCATCTTAAGAATATAATAGAAAGCTTTTTTATTCCATTTCCTACTAATATTACAAAAACAAAAGAAGAGTATGGATATAAGTTTGTAACGCTTACATACAAAAACTACACACTGGATTTGGATGAAATTCGGCATTTATTATTACAATCTGGTGGACTACTATAAAAATACTTTTTATGACAAAAAAGATTAATGTTCCTTGGGACACACGGCTAGTATGAATACAACGTTACTATCACTTGGTAAAAGATCGAACATTAAGGGTGACGGGATCGTCAAATTACTTTTTATTACCGGGGAGAAAAATGAGCAACTGTATCATCTGGTGGTAATAAAACAGGATACGCAAATGTGGTGGCGTCATCACTAATCCAGATAATCCATCTTTTTTTTTTATCTTTATTATTTTAAAAGGGGTTTTTATCCATACGGATACGTCAACTCCATCGTACCTAATGATTAAGATGAAACAATATAACATTAATAAACAATTGTCCTAAATAATAATTAGAAAAGAGTGTCATCAATTGATTAATTTAGCCAAATTACTATTTTTTTTGCAATTTCAGTCTTTGATTGGGCTAAAACAATCTGTACTAGCCCAACACCAAGGACATTTAAACTAAATTCCTCAATTAATGACTCTTTGACTTTTGTTCCTGACACAATCCATCAAAAATGTTGCACATCTTCAATTTTTATTGCATATTTCACAGTAAGGTGAAGCTGCTTTTTTCATAAGGAAAGCAAACTTTGCTGATAGATAGTGTCGAGAACGCATTCTTAATGCTAATTTTACATATTTTGTACCTAAGGGTGCTTTTATAAAGAAGCAGGTTCCCAGCGCCGACAATTTCGGCGCCGATCGGCGCTGGTCCGAGCAGGTTACACTCGTATAAAGAAGCAGGCAAATCGGCCTGTAGTGACCATCATGTCGTCGACTTCATCGGACGACGACTTATTTATTATGGAAAATAGTTATTTAAAATGTTTGTATAATATATTAGTATTTATTATATTAGTATTATATTAATATATTAGTATTATAATTGTATAATATTAGTAGGATGTGAAAGTTTGTATGTTAATTAAAAGTGGAAATAGTATTAAAAAACGTGTATTATTTACAAATAGAACTAAATAGTAATTACGTAATAATATCAGTGTACTTAATATATTTTCTATAAAGTAAGTAATATTATTTAAAAAAAATGGGTATTTTTTCATGTTTTAAGTTTATTATTAATGGTGAAACACCTCAATCGTGCCGGCCCAAGTGCTGCTACATGCATGCATGCATCGTGGCACTGCCAAGAATATTAACATTTATTTGAAAAAACAATGTTTCATGAACACAAGTCTTATACGAGTATGACACGAGATACATTGTCCTGCATTTTCAAAATGCAATGGACACCCTACGTACCGGTAAATGCTTGAGCCGGCTCGAGTTGGCGCCGGGAGTCCGCGCGTGCTACCAGTACGCGCCGAAAACCTGCTTCTTTATAAGTGAGCCCATAAGATAACATTGCAAAACGTGTCGGCGCCGGTCGGCGCTGGTCGGCGCCGACAATTTACCTGCTTCTTTATAAAAGCACCCTTAATTACAATTATCAAACCTGGGACTGCGTAGCTTTCTGTATACCATAATCCTTTTTCCTTTGATATTTCATTGAAATAGCTTTTCCATTTGTTAAAGCATGATATTTTATACGTTGAGAAATATTCCCAATGATCTAGCATATATAAAATCTCATATAATAAATACCATATACTATATATAATTAATTTATGCTTCTTAAAACCAGTTGCGAGATTTTTGTCATCTTTCATCCATATTTTCACACATTTATTTATTCAAAAGGCACTGCAGCGTTCGGTACAGTAAAACAGCATAGTCTCTTAATATAAAGCTGTATAAATTATTGAAGTTATATTCTAATTTAGTCGTGCAATACGCTCCCGGCAACGTCTGTTTGATATTTCATTTGTATCTGCCCTAGACAAGCTCATTATTTATTTCTGTTTTATATTCAAATATTTTGGAGCTTTGTATATGACGTAAAGATTAAATTTTGGTATAAAACTTTTCGAAGTAAGCATTAATTTAATTTAATTAACTATATTGTCTTACTTTAATTGATTATAATAAAAGCATAGCGCCTTTGGGTTAAATTCCTATTCATGCAATAGATATTTGCCAAGGACTAAATTGTGAACCGGAGTATTGGAGATGTGTATCGAAACTTGAAGCATAATTAATTAAAGATAATATAACACTATACGTATAAATCATAGAGATATAAAGAAAGAATATTTATTTCTGATATCTAAGCTATGATGTAAATACTGACTGCGCAGTGTACAATCGATATCAATTGTTTATACAAATGAATTTGCGCCGCGTTCCTACGCTTGCCCTTGGCTCTACCGTCATATTTCATTACTCCCTTATGTTTTAAACTATTGATTGTATCGATATCAATCTAAGTAACTTTGAAATATATAATATAGTTTCAAATATTATATATAACTTTGAATTAATTTAATTCCAATCTTAATTCCACATTTATAATACTATCAACAAAAGCATTACATAGCATAAGCTTGACCTCGACAAGTATTATGTCGTAATTATATCAAGGTTAGCAAGCAACTTAAGTTGTTCTTAATTTTTTCTATGTGCATAATTTAAAGTAACCAATTACTTTCAAATACTAACGATTGTATTGTGAACAATTGCTTGTATCTAAAAATGAAACCTCGTGTGCAAGTGATACTTTCCTATTTAACGTGTATTTAAATGCGCTTGAAAAATATACAGACCATAAGGTCAGCTGAGGCGATATGTTAAGTATTTCGTATATCATTTGCTGCAATACGCTAACTTCGAAAATCTCATGTGCGAAGCCAAGTCTAATGCTACCTACGTGCCTCAGGTCGACGAAAAATTTTAAGCGTCTGTTTTACTTCATATTACAAGACATTGACTATGGCAATATGTAAGTTTAATAAAATATAATGTGTAATAATAAGAGTTTAGTAAGAGGTAGTGCCACACTGCATGCTTGCATGCAGTCGAATTGGGCCGGCACGACCGGGGAGGTACCTCTCGCTTACACGAGACCGGCGTAAAGTGACAGCTGTGCTG
>LUGF01025477.1:82262-113510 GCA_001625245.1 Calycopis cecrops
AAAATGGCTCCGGCTGCTCGTTTGCCCTCCTATATCATAAAAAAAAAAAAAAAAATATTTTCACACATTTATTTATTCAAAAGGCACTGCAGCGTTCGGTACAGTGAAACAGCATAGTCTCTTAATATAAAGCTGTATAAATTATTGAAGTTGTATTCTAATTTAGTCGTGCAATACGCTCCCGGCAACGTCTGTTTGATATTTCATTTGTATCTGCTGTAGACAAGCTCATTATTTATTTCTGTTTTATATTCAAATATTTTGGAGCTTTGTATATGACGTAAATATTAAATTTTGGTATAAAACTTTTCGAAATAAGCATTAATTTAATTAAATTAATTATATTGTCTTACTTTAATTGATTATAATAAAAGCATAGCGCCTTTGGGTTAAATTCCTATTCATGCAATAGATATTTGCCAAGGACTAAATTATGAACCGGAGTATTGGAGATGTGTATCGAAACTTGAAGCATAATTAATTAAAGATAATATAACACTATACGTATAAATCATAGAGATATAAAGAAAGAATATTTATTTCTGACATCTAAGCTATGATGTAAATACTGACTGCGCAGTGTACAATCGATATCAATTGTTTATACAAATGAATTTGCAGTGCGCCGCGTTCCTACGCTTGTCCTTGGCTCTACCGTCATATTTCATTACTCCCTTATGTTTTAAAATATTGATTGTATCGATATCAATCTAAGTAACTTTGACATATATATAGTTTCAAATATTATATATAACTTTGAATTAATTTAATTCCAATCTTAATTCCACATCTATAATACTATCAACAAAAGCATTACATAGCATGAGCTTGACCTCGACAAGTAGGTATTATGTCGTAATTATATAAAGGTTAGCAAGCAACTTAAGTTGTTCTTAATTTTTTCTATGTGCATAATTTAAAGTAACCAATTACTTTCAAATACTAACGATTGTATTGTGAACAATTGCTTGTATCTAAAAATGAAACCTCGTGTGCAAGTGATACTTTCCTATTTAACGTGTATTTAAATACGCTTGAAAAATATACAGGCCATAAGGTCAGCTGAGGCGATATGTTAAGTATTTCGTATATCATTTGCTGCAATACGCTAACTTCGAAAATCTCATGTGCGAAGCCAAGTCTAATGCTACGTGCCTCAGGTCGACGAAAAATTTTAAGCGTCTGTTTTACTTCATATTACAAGACATTGACTATGGCAATATGTAAGTTTAATAAAATATAATGTGTAATAATAATAATCTGTGTTTTGACACGGGTTTTTAAGACCATTGTCCCTCCTTTTACTGGCGTCTACGCCATATTACTAATTATGCAAATTATTAAAATATGTATGTTTGTTTTGTTTCAGGAGGAAGGATGGAAGCTGAACCGCAACAACTACTACCAGGAGGGGTGGCTGGCGACCGGCAACGTGCGCGGCGTGGTCGGCGTCACGTTCACGTCGTCACACGCGCGCCGCCACGAGCTGCCGCTGCGCACCAACTACAACCTGCGCGGACACCGCTCCGACGTAAGTTGCACACACTCCTGGCTCGCGACACAACGTGCGCGGCGTGCTACGTAAAATGGGAGCTACGATAAGTCGTAGCGCATGGCGCTACAAGTGTGGCCAACAACAGGCCATTGTTACTTGATAGTTTAAATTTTCTTTCTTGATCCAAAAAGATCACCCGTCTGTATCACACATATTTAAAATCCCTATTTCACCCACTTAGAGGTACAATTTCTAAAGACTCTTTCTCAGCAGATGGTTATTGGTTAGGTTATAAAACGAAATCATAGTTCCGGCTGTATGTCAATACCTATATATTAATATGTGAATTAGTCCACCAGTCCGGACATGTAATTTCATAATATATAAAAGAAGATAAATTTTGTTAATTAGTGAAATATTATAAAATGTTCTTTCTTTCGTTTTCAAACATTTATTTCACATATAGGTACTAAAATTACTAAAATTGTAACTGGTCGCTTTTTGTACCTAGCAAATATATTTGAATTCACAATGGGCCTTTATACACGCAAGAGAACCCAAACCAATATTTTTTCATTTTGTTTGTATGTCTGCGTGTTTATGCACGCTAATATCAAAAGCGGCTTAACTGATTTGGGTACAGTTTTCGTAAATATATTGTGATGGGCTTTACTTAACATTAAAGTTTTCAATACATGCCAAGTAAAATAGAGCCCAGTTCAATGGTATTAAAATAGGATTCAGCTTACATTGCAAGAGACGCGGCCTCGCGTGGCTTGTATGGGAACACAACGTACAAATAGATAATTTTGAAAATTCGTAGCATTTTGACAGAGCCATTTTAACAACCCGAAACGACTAAGCAGTTGCAATTTACTTACGCAGATTTTTTTGAAGTTGGTCGTAACATAATTTGGATCACCATTTTAATCGGCGTAGGAAAGGGTGAAAATGTTATGATCCCACGAATTCTAATAATTCTCACAGATCGGGAAATTTCCGATTAAGCTTAGTTCTGCTATGATTAATAAACCGCGTGGGCAATCATTAAAGGTAGCTGGGGTGAAGTTAGAAAACCATTCTCCCCTGATCAATTTTACATCGCACATGTCCAATCCACAATCTTTACATTCTATCCCCAAATGGAAGGACCAGTAATATCGTCTACAATAATTTAGTAACAGATAGTGTCACACTGCATGCAATGCAGCCGAATTGGCCGGCACAACCGGGGAGGTACCTCCCGCTTACATGAGACCGGCGTAAAGTAACAGTTAAGCTGTCGCGTTTCGTGTTGTGTGTAAGTAGCTGGTGGTCTATGGAGGTGGGAGGCGAAAGGAGGGCAGCGCATCTGTATACTCTCTATGCGGATGTCTGTGGGCATCGGTGTCATGAAAATGGCTCCGATTGCTCGTTAGCCCTCCTAAACCATAAAAAAAAGTAAAGTAGTGTTCTGACTTCTGTTGCGAAGTCTCTTCTGCATTCTTATCTGTCTCGGTAGAAAAAAGGAACGCGAACGACGCTGATGACAAACGGTAGAACTCGAATAAGTAACTATTTAACTTATTTTCTATTGTCTTTTGTTGTGCGAATAACTAACAACTTAACGAAGTTGTAAGTAAGTCATAAACAATAAAATACTTCTTACTGTAAGGAACAAATTCTCCACAAAGCCATTCAAGATGTGCAACTCCGATTCGCTGAGAGAGTTATTAACGTTGTAACTACAAAGACTTCACGAGTCTATTCACATTTTATAACAACTTGAATGTTATTCTCCCGAGATATATTCTATAACTTAGTAAACCATATTGTGTAACTTGAGCACTAATTAACAATTACTTGGTGAACTTTGTTTATTACATTCGTGTTATTTGTAATATCATATAAAGTTGCAAAACTACTGCTGCCGTTTGGGCGCACAATTAAGTAGCAACCAACAGCTCATATGAAAATCAAGTTGTGTTACTTAAAGTAAAACATTTTATTATGAAATATTTTTTTTTAAATCACGATACAATAGAAATTATAATATTTTTATGAAAAAGTACGTGTCAAATATACAGGCGTTGAATTAATATTTCGTATATTTGAATTAATGTAACGTAGTAGTTACAACTAACAACAACCCAGGAAGGGGTAGTGCCACACTACGTGCTTGCATGCAGTTGAATTAGGCCGGCACGACCGGGGAGGTACTTCTCGCTTACACGAGACGAGCGTAAAGTGACAGCTGTGCTGTCGCGTTTCGTGCGGTGTGTAAGTAGCCGGTGGCCCATGGAGGTGGGAGGAGAAAGGAAGGCAGCGTATCTGTATAGCCTCTATGCGGATGTCTATGGGCGTCAGTGGTTATGAAAATGATCCCGACTGTTCGTTTGCCCCCTATACCATAAAAAAAAACTCACTGTACACAGGTCAACTGAGGTGGGAGACGACAAAACCTACAGGTTCTACATGTATGTATTTGTAGAAATTGTACGTATGTTGTTTACTCCAAGGTAGCAATGTCCTTGACGTAGCGAGTGTAGTCGCGTGTAATGCGTCACACAGAACATTTTAGACATTGACAACAATATTCTAATATTCCAAATACTCGTCGCTATCGAGCGCGTATCACGCGAAATCTATATCATTACTAGCTGCGCCCCGCGGTTTCACCGGCGTAACTTTCGATCCCGTCGGAATATCGGGATGAAAAATAGATGTTGGCCGATTCTCAGACCTACTCAATATGCTCACAAAATTTCATGAGAATCGGTCAAGCCGTTTCGGAGGAGTATGGCAACGAAAACTGTGACACGAGAATTTTATATCTATATCATTATATAAAGGGCAAACCTAACGCACAGCCGAAAATACCGCACCTAGAAGCTTGAAATTTGTTACAAGGGTTTCTATCATGATGTGAGCACTAAGAAAGGATTTTTAGAAACTCAAACCCTACAGGGGTGAAATAGGGAGGCGAAGTTTATATTTAAATTTAAGGAATCATAGGACGTGGGTGGAATCGTGGGGCATAGTTATTTTATAAAATAGCTGTAATAGTTTCAAATTGTACTTAGCTGGGTAAAACGATATCGATTACGACTTAGTAAACCGCACTATGGAATGGTTGTCATTTGCAAATCGATAAGACCCGCGTCGCGGGTCGTCTGGCTGATATAATTTATCCTATTTCGCGTAGACTATAAAGTCTCCATTTGTACATCTCTCCGGTATTTCTATACATATAACTACCGACCCGTGATCACTTATTTGGGCGTTAAAATTTAAAATTGTTCATTCGTTATAAAATATAGCCTCTGGTGTTTGATGATGATGTAGCTTTCTGTTAATTAAATAATGGTGTAAATAGGCGCAACAGTTTTGGAGCCTATTTCTCTTTTATAATACTAGTAGCTTCCGCCCGCGGCTTCGCCCGCGTGGATTTCGGACTTCAAAAATTATTCAAAATTTTAACTTATTATGTTATTCTGATATGAAAGCTATATTACTGTAAAGTTTCATGAAAATCCGTTCAGTAGTTTTTGTGTGAAAGAGTAACACACATCCTGTAAGGATTACTTTAACTTTCGCATTTATAATATTAGTAGGATTAGTAGGAAGTATAAATAAAGCTAAAGAGGGTAGGAAGTCTGTACATAAAAGATATTCGAAAAGAGATCGACTGCGAATAGGTATCAGAACATGTTCCAACAGGTTTTGAATTTCTGTCTGCTTCTGCTAATTTGATCGCGCATCACCTGAAAATGGCTGAACGGATTTTGATACATTACGAGTGTGTCGAGAAAATCCCCGGCCTCGTGGGCTATGAAAAACATTGGTTTCCTTTAAGTTGAATTTACGCTGCAACTGCGGGTATTAATAACTACTTGGGTAGTTATTAATAAGCAAATAAATACTGGAATAGAAGCATTTACTAATATAGGGCCGGCACGACCGGGGAGGTACCTCTCGCTTACGTAAGACCGGCGTAAAGTGACAGCGTTGCTGTCGCGTTTCGTGCGGTGTGTAAGTAGCCGGAGGCCCATCGAGGTGGGGGGAGAAAGGAGGGCAGCGCATCTGTAGCCTCTATGCGGATGTCTGTGGGCGTCGGTAGTCATTAAAATAGCTCCGACTGCTCGTTTGCCCCCTTATACCATTTAAAAAAAAAAAATATTAACTGTAAGTATCACGTGACAGCTTTATATGTCACGTGGATTTGGCGTTCATGACGCATGAACATAACACAAATTAGACAGAGCTCATAAAGTTTGGAGCGGACTGTGTGGGTCGGCGCGAATCCCTTTGAAGGATTAGAATGTGAAGCTACTAAGCGTTGCCGCGTTGGTATTGTTCAAATGTAATTACGTTCATACTTTACATGATTACATTTTATATAAAGTAATTTAAGCATGTCGCAAGCACCGCAAAAATGTTTGCGCATTTGTATTTGTGTCTTGAGGCCGCTTATTCTTCTTCTTTTCTTCTTAGTCATTATCTTTATTGCTGAAAGTCGTGTCTAGCTGGAACAATATAATTTTATTATCTGCCGCACTCGGTTTTTCCATGTGTGCCTCTGTCATCAGCGATCTTTATTATTTTTATTACTTTATTTTTAAGCCGCATATAACCAGCATCTATAAAACCTATCCACCGCCTTCGGATTCCAGCAGAATTAAATATTTACAAGAATGTGCGCGAGGGGCTGGTTCAGGAGATATCCCAAGGGAGATTGATAAAGAGCATAATTGAACTCACTAAACAAACGCGTTGCATTTAAAGGTGCATGTAGCCCATGTATGGGCGACAAGTGTAAAGAGGTTGTTATGTAAATATTTTTTGGGGTTTACTCCTTATGAAACCTTTTTTTATAATATAGCAGTCAGAGCCATTTGCGTCACTGACACTCATATAGGTTATACAGGATACGCCTTGGAGGAGGAAGGATATTATTATAATCATGTCAATAAGCGATCGACTAATGGAGCGTAAAATCAGCTTACAGGTGGACGAGGATAATACTAGGACTAGATCGTACTCTCGCTATATTTGTAGAATAAGTTGTATACGAATCATGTGTGCATAATTTCAGATAATAAAATAGACGCATTTTTTTTTACATGAAAAAATGCGTCTTTATAAGCATTAGCAGAAGAGGCAGAAATGTCCATTGGACGACTAGCTTTCTCATTTACCGGATAAGCTAAGGATATATTGTGTATATAATTGCTTAAAAGTGGTAGTGCGCATCTGTGCATTTAACATTTGTAAGAAATTCTGTCATTGAAACTGAATTAGAGCTATTTCAGTTCAGTACTACCGGGAAAGTACTTACCTTTGCTCACAAAATATTAGCGTGAAATAATTGTCTAGGTTTGTGAAAGCCCGATTAGCCCAACAAATTAAGGAGGAACCCATATACAACAGATAGTATAACCTCGGGCATCAGTCGCGTTAGGTGACCTGATTCCCCGTTTGTCCCTTCCCTTAAAAATGTATTTAATTACATTCTAAGAGATAATTTAAATGAAAGTTCACTGAGAGCACTCACGCTCGCCTCGCACAGTTACTGCAGCGGATGTTCCGTTGATTACATTAGACCTTCAGCTTTCAGCCCCGCTAACTACTTTTCACGATATTTATATCCCGTCTATACGATGCGATATTGAAGGACGGGAAGTTTCTAATTCGTTTGTATACATAGAAACAGAATGTAGCGATGATGGTGGGAACATAATTTTTGGACGTAATTCAGCAATTGTAATTAGACACTAAACAGTTATTTATTTTTTTAGTATAAGATGGTAAATGAGAAATAAGCCTCCACTTCAATGAGCCACCGGAAACTAATAAACCGAACGATAACGAGCACAGTCGTCACTTCACTTTGCTATCATATGAGAGAGAAATCGTGGCGCTGAAACGCGAACTGTCAAATTTGCTGCCATAGCACTGCTTTAATGCTTTTTGCAGCTGGCATTTTGATCCCTTTATCCCGATGTGCCTCTTTTATATTATGATATTATAAAACGTACTAGCTGTGCCCCACGGTATCACCCGCGTTTAATATGAACAAAATCACTAATATTCCATATAAACTTCACCCCCCTATTTCACCACCTTAGGAGTTGAATTTCTTAAAATTCTTAGTGCTCACTTACATCATAAATGGAACCCGCAGACCAAATTTCAAGTTTCTAGGTACTGTACTTTCGGCTATACGTTGTCTGTTAGTCACTCAGTAACGAAGAGTTTTACATAATATATAGAAGCTTTCTTATTAAAAAAAACCCTTGCTGTATTGCAGCCGAATGGAGGCGGCACGGCCGGGGAGATAACAAAAAAGAGAGATGGTTTTCTTCGCGTTTCCTACTTTTTGTGATGAGCCTGTGACCCATTTAGTATGGGATGCGGTAAGGGAGTCAAATCATCAATATAACTGTGCGAATGTTAATGAACGTCGGTATTCAATAGTCAGTAATCATCTTATGGCTCCGATTTCTCGTTTAACATCATGTACCAAAAAATATCTTGTATTCGTAGCTGCTTACATACTAGCGTAGCGTATTTCCGATAAAAATAGGGTCATTGCTTAAAACGCCGTACCGAAAATAATATAAATACTCTTATGCTTCGAAAGGGTGAAAGATTGAATTTAATAAGATAATATATATTTATGAAATGATATAAAAATGTATATGTTGTACATATTTAAGGAACTAAAATGCTTTCACGGATAGCGCAGATAACTGAACTTACAAAGTGTAAAACTTCCGCCGTAACATACAAATTGTATGAATATTAAAGTATCCAGGGTCCAGGGAAGTTGTCTAAGATTGTTCAAGCCCGGAGTTTGTATTCTCACCGTTTTGATTTTTTATATCATCTTTGTTCTTTTGTTAGTAAGTAGGTATCGTTTTGCTCTTTATGTCTTTTATTTTATTACCAGCAGGTGCTAGTAATAATATAAAGTATAAAATATAAGAAAATGGTCCGACTTTCAATTGGTAACGTTTAAACTTTATAAGAAGCAAGCTGACACATAATGTGTGTTATAGTTGTTCTTCAACAAATATTGTTCAGCTGTTACCGCCGCAAAATCAAAGTGTCATCAATACGTCTAAAGACAAATCTGTCTGGCTTATATGTCAACGCATATCCGAAACTACTGTACGTAGGAACTTAAAATTTTGTACGGGGGTTTCATTCATGATGTAAGTAGCACTAAGAAGGATTTTTAGAAATTCAACCCCGAAGGGGGTGAAATAGGAGGGTGAAGTTTGATAATTATATGACGCGGGTGAAAACGGGGGACACAGCTAGTTTATTCTTATATTAATTTTTTTTTATTTTCTCACTCTTATAAAAATCTTTATCATTTTTGTTTTTTCGTGAACGACAAATAACACCTAGCTGTTGAATCCCATATCGTGACGGCAGTCGACTTTAAAAGGTAGTTTTAGCCCTTTTATAGTGATCGATGGAGTAAATTAAAAGATAAAATAAAAACTTTACGTAGATATACGCAAAAACAGGAGTTGAATATAAGTTTTCTTGCAATATAATTGCGAAGTTTCAGATCGATACGACCGCGAAGTCTAGTCTTCTTGTATTTGCTCTTCGTAAAGTGTAGCATAGATTCGAATAGAACAGATTATAGAGATAAATAATACATGTAAGCCAGAATTTTATAGGTTCTTCATCATTTTAATGAATCCAACATAACTTAACTTATATTTATCAAGGCTATAACGCCCATAATAAAACAAAAAAAAATATTTCTAAAGTTATTTCCCTATATTTTTATCACGTTTTCTCCACTATTCACTCAAAAAAATAAAATCTAGTATCAGTACCTATAGTGACTTGATGATAAAACCTATAAGTAATAAGCAATTGAATAATTATTATTATACTTCTTGTATAATTTCAACTATGTACCTGATGATGAACTACTGTTTATATTACAAAAAGTTAATTTTAACAATAAGTAAGTCGTTTTATTTATAACTAACAGAGCCTTGTGCTTTTTCTCGCATAACTCGATAAATGGCTGTCTAACATTGAAATAATTTTGTAAATAATGACATTAGCTTGATCAATTAAACAATATCTTCAGCTACTATAAGTGACACATAAGTATCTATACTATATAATAAATCTATAGAAGGGTCAATTCTGTACATTAAAAATATTGAAAAAATAAATAGCAGGGGGTATTACTGGATCGATACCAAACCCAAATATGTGATTAATAAAATTTTTGTCTGACTGTCTGTCTGTATGTTCAGGCATCACGTGAAAACTAACGGTTCGATTTCGATGAAACTCGGTATAATTATACCTTATTATCTGGGCATAAAATGGAAGACTTTTTATCCTGGAAAAATACGTAAAAAAAAAATCCATCTACGCGAAGACCGACATCCGCGCGGACGGAGTCGCGGGCGTATTACTATAAAACGGATTTTATTGCAGTTTATTTAATAAGCCCGACTTTCCTAAAGTTTCACAACAACCATGGTCACTGGTGTCCTGTTATACATAATTTAAAAAAACCTCATTAAAATCCATTAAAGTAGTTCTATTATAATGAGTAATTTTCGCGTAAGCGCGTAAGATTGCTATTAAAATAGTAAATAAATAGTGGAAAGCCTATAAAAAGATATTACTTAATATAAAAAGTGACAATACACTCCAACAATCGTGAATCACAAGACATCTCAGCTCGTGGAACAAAGGCGAATGATAGACATTTAAATAATAATAGAGCTCGAAAGCATTTAGAGAATAGCCACTTGACACTTACTTATAAATGTTCCAGAGATTTCTTTAAAATGTGATACGTGTCAGCTCTGCGTTTTATATTTAACTAGCTACGCCCGCGGTTTCTCTCGCGTATATGAGATATGAGATATATGTTCGATTGGTACCTATGGAAATATAATATCTACTATTTCTATAGGTACCAACAGAACATACGTAGAAAATGTTAATAATAATCTGTGAAGTCATTTCGGAGGAGTATGAACATAAAAACTATGGCACGAACTTTTTTATATCATAATGAAAAATCTTGTATCAATACTTAGGGATAGGTTTACTGATTACTATTATAGTGTCAACTAGCTAGTCAGTGTTCAACTGTTAACTACCACGTAAATGCTTCATATTTTATATTTCTAACCTAAACTTTATTTTATTTTTTTATTTTATTTATTTAACACCAACAACACATACATTAAAACAATTTAAAATTTCACATTGTTCAACAGATTCTGAGGCATGTGCCAATAACTGGCATAAACAGCATTCAAATTATTGTGATCTAAATTATTAAATATAAGCAATATTATAGGAAAAATAATTAAATTTTAAATGATAAATTAATATAAAATAGAAATATTTGACTGTGGCACAAATTATTGAAACTTGTGAAACCAAAAGGAAGGAAGGAGTATTTTATACAATATTGGACTCAAAATGTAAAGAGTTAAAAGGCCGTCAATAAAAAATATGCTTAACGTATGGTGAAGACAGTATGAATGTATTTTAATTTAACACCATGCTTCTCTGAATAATATTTAAAGTGATTTTTAACTTTTTTGATTAAACATTTTTTCTATATTGTACAAAAGAAGTAAGCGCTTTAGATGCTTTACATTCAACAAAGCCTGATATAAAATCAAATGTAGAATTCAATCCAGCTCACTTGTTTGATTGCTGTTTAATCAATAGTTGGTTGTGGTTTAAGGTTAGAGTTCGTTAAGGTTGAAAGAGTAGGTACTATGAAAATACAGTTGAATTTGTATAGGAATACAAATTTAACTACTTATCTAACCTCTATCGCCAGTTTGGCTTAATGGCATTAAACATTGGGAATGGTGATGGTAAATATAGCCCTTAAGCATATAATTTTTATTATAAGGAATATCTACTCATAAATAATAAAATCTATAAATACAATTATAGATAATATAGAATATTTTTATTGCTACGGCGTCCATTGTCAATAACTTATCCCAAATCCAATAACAACAGCATTTATCGCAGAATTAATGGTAAGATACCGCCCCAAAAGACAACAAAGGCGTGCGTGATTGCGTGCCGTTAGTCGTTACACCGATTCACTTACGACGTTTTGTCACAGGTGATACTGGTGAAGAGCGCGTGCAGTTACACCAACTCACATACGACCTTTTGTCACAAATGATACTGGTGAAGAGCGTGAGCAGCTACACCGACTTACATACGACGTTTTGTCACAGGTGATACTGGTGAAGTGGAACGAGCCGTACCAGAAGCTGGCGTCGTGCGACAGCTCGGGGGTGATCTTCGTGTGGATCAAGTACGAGGGCCGCTGGAGCATCGAGCTCATCAACGACCGCAGCACGCCCGTCACGCACTTCTCCTGGTCGCACGACGGACGGATGGCGCTCATTTGTTATCAGGTCTGTTTCACGCCACTTAATGGCATTTGTCTTGTTCGTGTCCTAATAGATCTTTTTTATTTTATTTCATTAGGAAAATAAACAGTGAACGCCTTTGTGTGCGTTCATTGTATTTTATTGCTTCGTAAGTTCGGGGGAGGCATTTGCCCAGCAGTTGAACAACAAATAATAAAAATATTGCTTGTATTATCTATTATATGTTTTGTAATGCGCACAATGAAGAATATTTTATTCATTCATACATTCAGTATTTACACAAATATAACAATCTTTTATAATTAGTTTGTTCACCGACCACATGATTTCAAATTTGAATAGTGTAAATATAAGTAATTCTTACACTGTGTCTATGGTGTTATATTAAAGATGAAAAAACTTTAACTTCACAGACAAATAATATCAGAGAATGACAGAGTTGTTCTCTATTTTAAATAATTTTATGCAGTAAAGTAAATAAGTAGAAAAATTACCTTGTGCTTTTGTGAAACCGCGATACAATTTAAACTTTTATATTTAACTGACGTGCTTTTTATATTAAATGCAGGACGAGCTTTTATATTTAACGCACGTCACAAATGTACGGACTATAAAAGGCTAGCTTTAAAATTAAAACTCATATGAATTTACAGAAGTGCTACGTATTACTGCTACGAGTCTGCTACGATAACGTAGCAATGCTACGGTTTTCCTCTTTTTCGTAACCAGTGCACGATAATTATTATACGTCAGACTAAAGCTGTGTCCCCAGTAGGAAAACTGTCAGCGGTCGACTGAGTGAGCAGCTAATTTGTGACGAACTACAATTCACAAAACAAACTCAATCAATTTTCGTAGATCGCAAGCAAACGGTTATGTTTATTTTGCTATGAATCGGCCACTAACTGAGACAGTCGGCGTACGTAACGCTGCAAACAGCGTAATTTGAGCTACCAAATTGTGGACACTACATTTCAAATATATGAAAGGGCGTACTAAACCGATACGCTCCAAACTCTACCCCCCACTAACAGTTTACCTACTGGGGACACAGCCTAACCAAAACATGGCGCCGTATCGTAAAAAACAAATTCAACTACAAATTTAACTCATAACTTAACATTCTGTTAAAAAAATACGAATATAAGCAAAAACAGGCATTTTGAATAAATCTATGCTAATAAAACTAATCCTCAACTAATACTATATATAAGTTTTATTCGACCTTTTCGGCGCGATTATAATATTACGCAACTCGGTATTCTGTATTCTAGACACGTGTAACTTTGGAATCTACTCGTAAGCATTACTTTAATAAAGTCATATATTGTACAAACTTTTGGGTAAAATAAGTAATATATGCCCACTACCCACATAATTTATGCAGTTGTAAAGTACCTATATTGTGTGATAGTATTTTATTCTGGCTGTACAATTTTAAAAAACAAAGTTTGTAGCGTAGCGATTTGCGTTTTCAATTGTGTAGTTTTTACTGCATTCTTTTCTTTGTCTAAAAAAACGATCACACCGATTTTTAATGTTTTTTGTTATATAAATGAGGCATGAGGATAAATAACAATCTGTAGGTAAATGTACGTCATTATGATACTAATATTATGAACGCGAAAGTTATTTGTTTGTTTATTACTCCTTCACGCAAAAAATGCTACACCGATTTTCATGAAATTTGGCACACACATAGAGAGTAACTTAGACTAATACATAGGATAGTTTTATCCCGAAAAAAATCCTTTTGTGGATTCCGGATGAAGCCGCGGGGCGCAGCTAGTAGAAAAATAAATAATCTTTAAATTTACAAACACAAAGTATATTGCTTTGTTGAGTAAAGTACTTAAACACACGCCATACGTTACAAGTCTTGTGCACAGGACAAGAAACATCGACTCAATCTGCTTAAAAGGTTTCTCCGTGTACCAGCGGATAATGTTATTTGACACTCAAAATACACACACACACAAATTGAGCCTAGTGGATGTAGTAGTGTGTGTAGTGTACACGGTGTGTTCAACGACGCTCATTAGAGTTACACGCACCGCGTTACATGTTATAAGATATGTTTGAACTTCGGAGCGCTGTTAAAGGAAATGTAGGGTTGTAAAAAATATCGTACATAATTATTTGAGTTACCATTTCTATGCTATTCTATTCTATTCTCCTCCTTTCAGCATTCAATGGAGACTAGCTTGGTACGGAAATATCTTTGTTTAAAAGCTGCTCTAAGTCCTTCATTAGAGGTAGAAGATCTTTCCTCGCAACCGTCTTCTTTTGTATCGTTAAATTTCAGATTTTTTCACGTTCACGGATTCACATAGGAAAACCACGAAACAACGACAATAATAACAAATAACAACACGTGGACTAATTCGAAGGCTCTAGTAGTTTTGTTATGAAGTTGTGAGCCCGCGAAGATCGAGATTCGATCTAATTGAAACTTTTTTGTAATTAAAAAAATAATTTCATATGACATACTATGTCATCGTAACTACTATACGATTTATGTAGAATTTCAAGACTTGTAAAAAATCTAAAAGACACAAAAACTTCTTCAATAATTACGTGCGTCTTATATATCAATGTCTCAAATGCATGGTAGTGTGTGTAAAGTATTATTTATTAAATTAAAGAACTTCATAAACATTATTATTAAAAATATTAGCGTTCTGCACTTCTCTTACATGTAAACCCCCTTATTAATAAACATAGAATAACTTTATCCCAGTAATAACCTAGTAATAATCTAACATCTGTCAAATTCCATACTTTTATGTGCTTTTTAATATTGAATTTGTGTAATATTAATAATATTACACAAATATTAATAATATTGTGTTTGTGGATAAAGTTATTCTACGTTTATTAATAATGGGGTATGTGTGCCAAATCTCATACTCCTCCGTCCTGGAAATTTTCGTAAAAATGTTCCCGAGGTTTTTGCTTTACATATTAATATATTGATTTGTATTATTTTACCTAACTTACCATTCGAGGATAGGCACTTTTCCTTGCACTGGACAGCAGCGTAAAAGTAACGGCTACAAAGTCTGCAAACTGCTCACGTTTGCATGCTAACGTTTTTTTGTATTTGATGCCGTGAGATATAAAATTTGTTGTTTTTTTTGTTTTGCAAGAGAATTCTTGTCCGATCTCTTGTTATGTATGTAGAATGTACTTATCTAACCTTGTACTAAAGTATATGTCTATATATAAATAGTCTAGATAAAGGTAATGTTCATGATACTAATTATAAAAGGGCTTTTATGTATAGTAATTTAATAAGCCCTCGAGCATTTTTCGTTCTTTTTGCATTCACTATGGAAGGGTTAAAAATATAAAATGCAATGGAGCTTCGAGTTTATAGGTTAATTATAAATAGCAGGCGCCTTCTTTGTTGCGCCCAGGATTATAATGCGAGTTAAAAACTCTTTCAACTTTTAAACCTTATATAAAAGAAGAGCCGATGAATATTTCAAAGTAAATTTACCTTTAATGAATGGTGGTGGAAATGTTTTGTACGATTTTCATAATTCCTCGGCAAATAAATCGGGCAAGGTTGTTTTTCAGTGTTTTTGATATCGGATACATTAATTGATATATAATACCCGACAGACGTTGTGTTGTCATTATTGAAAAACCTGTTACTTTAGACCACAATATTGTATAATTGAGATACCGACTGCAGAGCTATCTACCGGGCTGATTTATAAATCTAAGCCATTCTCGAATCTCCTTCAATACACACAAATAATTTCGTCAAATCGATCCAGTCGTTTAAGAAGAGTTCAGTGATACAGCACACAAGAAATATATATAAAGATGCTGCAATGTAAAAATGATGATAAAATATGATATTCTATTCATAACACGCCACTATTACAGTGTCGCAATTCAATTAGGTGGAACTATAGTTGGTTTATCCCGTAAATTAAAAATACTACGCGGCTTTCACGGTAATCAGAACTGATATATGGCTACTTCCACGAGTTTATGACTATCAATCTCGCTGGCCAAATGTCGAATCATAAAGGTTCGCACCGGGGGTGGAGAGACCGCTCAGGGCGTAATTACTGCTATTGATTAATATTTGTCGTCATTTTGTTGTGTCTGCAGTCTGCCTGTCTACTTGTCCTTTTGTAATTTGTAATGAAGGAACATCGTCAGTTTTGGCGATCACTGCTGCTCACAAACATCCACTTAGAGATAATGATCATGCAGATCCTTTAATTTCCTTCATCCCTATCTCCAATTGGCCATTGAAAAGTCATAAAAGATATGAAACTCAAAGGCGTAAATATCTCTTTGGGGATATCATGCTAGAGGTAGGAACCTTTCTCGTTCTAAGCGGACCAATTCAGCTGGAACGCAACATGCCGCTACCTCTTACATTACAAAAACTGTCTGACACAAGTTATTCTTAGTCTAGTCTTGAACGAGGGATGGGCCTGAAATTAATAAAGATCGGGTGCTGTATCTGACTATCATAGTAAATATTAAAGAGGAAAAAACAATTTTACTCTAAATTTTTTCACAACATTGATGCTAAATTTCCTCCTTGCCAAATTTCTACTACAGTTATTATTATACAGACTCACATACAAGTGCACTGTTTCACCCTTCTTTTTAAAATTACGATACCCGACCCCAGACGCACCCCTGCATTTAAACATATCACTAGACTACGAGTCTAATTTTATCTGTAAAATAGAAACTAGAACCTAGAATAGATAATTTTGGTACTATGTCAAAACCATTTTATAGGCGCTTGCTTTTCAGTTAGTAGGTACTTCATTTGATAACAATAATCATCAAAAGCAAAGCCATAAAAATATATTGCCTACTTACGTTATTTTACAAGTCAAGTTACTTTACAAACTTTAATTAATATTTTACTAACACAGATTTTCGGTGATGAATATCTTGTAATTAAAAAGCGTAATAAAATCTACAATTCACATTTCAATTAGGTCAGTCTCTGAAATAAAATTTGTGGTTAATTAATTCCTATTTCAAATATTCACTTGACACAAAAATATTTTATAACGCCATTTATAAAATAGCAATAATACTTATCGATAAAATAGAACTAAAAGGCTAGAAAGTCTGTACTCTTTTGGTCTATAGTCTGTCTGTCTGAAAGATTCTATATAATTTTTTTTTAGGATTGAGGAGGCCAGGGATTTTTAGGATCGATAAAACACACACTCTAACAGTTTTTAGAATTTTTCTCTGTATATTGAAAATGGTCATCTATTTTCAAATATATATGACTACAAAGTGCAATTAAATAAATATTTCATTTGCAGTTAGCTACGTAACGCATAGTCTGTCCATAAATATTATTAAAAATTAAAAAATATTACATTTGAATTTGGAATCTGTAATTTTTAAACGATTGTTCATTGTGTTTTTTCTTAGATCATAAGTGTTTTTTTATTTTGGAGCTAATACATTGTACAATATTTTGCGTTATTAAAATGGAGTGGGGTGATAAAGAGAACAGAATCGCTGTGATTGCATTACACAAAGTATGTATGAAGCCAAATGAAGTTTTTAAAACTCTCCATACACTTGGTATTAGTCAAATGTTTGTGTACCGGGCTATTAATAGGTACAGTAAGACTTCCTATGTTTGTGACAGAGAAAGATCTGTCCGTCCTCGTACTGTTCATACGAAAAAGGTGGTCAAAGCAGTAAGGGAAAGAATTCGAAGAAATCCTGTCCGGAAGCAAAAGTTTTTATCTAGGGAAATAACGATAGCACCTAGAATCATGTCGTGTATTTTAAGAGATGACTTAGGACTTGCAGTCTATAAGAGACGCTGGTTAACTGGCTAACTGGTGATTTCTTAACTGATAAATTAAAGATGAATAAGGTGGTAAAATCAAAACAACTACTGAAACGGTACGCAAAGGGAGGTCACAGAAAAAAATTTTTACAGACGAGAAAATTTTTAAACTTTATCAACATTTTTACAAACAAATTGACCGTATTTATGGTCAAATCTACAAGGAAGCTGTCCAATTAGTCGACAGAGTGCAACGTGGACATTTTCCGACTTCAGTGATGGTTTGGTGGGTTGTTAGCTATGAAGGAGTGACTGAGTCATATTTTTGTGAAAAAAGAATCAAAACATCGGCACAAGTGTATCGAGGTACCATTCTTGGGAAGGTAGATAAGCCCCTTAATAACACCATGTTCAATAATCAAGTATGGTCCTTGCAGCAAGACTCGGTGCCGGGTCCTAAAGCTCGGTAAACGCAGTCTTGGTTGGAAGTGAACGTCTCGGACTTCATCAGAGCTGAAACTGGTCGTCGTCTAGTCCCGATCTTAATGCGCTGGATTATAATTTTGGTCAATTTTAGAGAATACGCTTGCTCTAAACGCCATGATAATTTGGAGGAGAGTTTGGAGTTTTAAAATATTTAATTGTTTTATATTTGTGTATTAAACTGTAAAAGTAATAAATGTTATTTGCAATTAAAAACTTATTTTTTTCTTTGTAATAGAAGTTATGGCTAGACTAGGTAGTTATGTGTTTTTGCAAAATATTAAATTATTATTGAACTTAATAAACATAAAAATATGTTCACACAATTAAACCAACAAGTTTTTTAATCATCTGCAAGCCGCTTCATAAGATGTTACATTTGAATGTTCAAAAGAAGCCAGCTGATAGAACCTTTAACAGTTTTTAAAAATCTAGTGTTCATGAAAAGGAAATTTTCCTTTACAGTTTAATTGCATTAGTTCTATTCATTTACGTCACGTCTACTGGCTGTAAGTAGTAATTTGCATTAAAAACAAGGCGGTTTTATTTATACAGTGCAGCCGATGCAAGTGCAACTGTCAAATGAACGGCTTAACACGCCGCGGCCGGGCGGTAATATTTATATAAGAGCCATATTTTGCTCTAATTACAATTGTATAGTTCTGTCACGTGATTGGGGTTTGCTTTCAAGTGCGAACATGACACTCGAGTGCAAAGTGCGCTAGACATAAGCGCAGAGAAGCGTTACGCGGTTGTTACGATCGCACGATCGCGTTACATGATTTCAATCCTCATATTTCTGTCATGCGGCCCTTAAATAATGAGTAGGTTCATACGGCCTCCGAGGTGGACTAACGACTGCGTTAGGGTGGCCGAGAGCCGCTCGACATATGGCCTTGACCTATGGCGCACATTCGGGGAGACCAGAGTCCATCATTGGATGTCTTCTTGCTGATGATCATTATGGTGATTAAGGTAATGATTAAAACGACATAAACATATATTTTTTACACCACGTTATTCTAGCCCAGACGTGCTAACATATAATTTTGTTTCAGGACGGGTTCGTTCTGGTGGGGTCGGTGGCGGGTCAGCGCTACTGGTCGTCCATGCTGACGCTCGACGCCCGCATCACGTGCGGGTGTTGGACGCCCGACGACGCCCAGGTGTACTTGGGCACCGCCAGCGCTCAGCTGGTAGTTATGGACGTGCACGGCGCTATGGTCTCTCAGGTACTTAACTCGATACGGCAAGTGATGCAATAGACTTCAATGTAGTTTCAGATAAGAGATAAGATTTAGTAAGAGGTAGTGGCATACTACATTCATGCATGTAGTTGAATCTAGCCGGCACGACCGGGGAAGTACCTCTTGCTTACACGATACCGAAGTAGTGTCTGTGGCGTGTTCGTCGTTGGTCCATGGAGGAAAGAGGAGGAAGAAGGCGACGCATTTCGACGTCTATGACACATACTTTAATATAATTAACTTCTATCAGCTAGCTTTTTTCCAGCATATGGAGGTAAGTGCGCTGTCAGGGCTAAATTAAACAAGTTTTGTAACCAATGATGACGCAATTGCAACAATATTAGAATCGCTGGGCGTTCCAGTTTCTTTCCAATGCTGACCAAACAGTCCGGGCTTTTTCGTACCTCTGTAATTTTGCCATTTTCACGAGTTTACATTTTGCTATGCTCTACGATAAGGGAAAAATTCTTGCAAGAATCTGCATTTCCACCGAAAGTAAAAATCTTTACAATATGTAAAGTTTCAGCTACTACTTTCCGTCGTCATTAATACCGCTACATCCCTGTCGTGAAGGCCCACATCAGTCATGCACTCTCATAAAACAATAATCAAACAGTATACAGATCGCCCTGCATAAACGATTGCAAAAACAGAACTATATTTACACACGATGGCGATTAATATTTTTTATGAAAAAGTAGGCCAAAACACTCGTGCGAGACGATCAAAGTGCTTGAAGACAAAAGTTTTATTAATATAAGCTTCCACTCTGCGGTAAATGTTTGCGTAAGTTGCAAAATGAACAAGCTTTTATAATTGGAAATATTATTAACGTTAAGAAGCTCAAGTATCTGACTTGATGCTGATGTAACTTTGTACATGCATTTGCTACCTCAGTACATGACACAGATTTTACTTTTACGCGAATTCTATGAATGGGAATGATCCACTCTTTATCCATTTTATTTGCGTTGTGTATATTTAAGTCACCACCTAGGCCTTAAATATGGGTTTTGGTGCCTATGCCGACAGAGAATACGTTAAAACTATATTTTGGGCCTCGATATCGACTATAGATCACGCTCCAAGTATTCTATAAAAAAAATATTCAATGTACAGTTTTGACTTTCCTATATATGTTACAACAATACTTAACAACTACTTACTTGCTATGTTTAATGCGCTAAGTGCAAGTTAACTGTTTAAGGAAAATACCACATGCAAGTTATATATTTAGAGACATAACTTAATCTAACAATTTATTTATAACTTAAATTTAACCGAGCAGATTTCTTTTTATTTTTATTATTTTTTTCAAGTAGTGGCTATGATTACAACATTTCAAAAATGTGACACTTGCTATGTTTTGTTAAACAGACAGCGTCAAGAAGTCAACTAGTAACTCTGGAAACTCGTGCGAACGTCTTTATCGAAGGGCGTTACTTAGTGGTTACCTTAGATGAATATACTTCATCTAAGGTGGCTACAAATTTACAGACAATGAATACAGCGAAGAAATTATTAAGATATATGGTTATGTGGTTACTGGTTTGTGGCTTAAAAGGCCAACACGGCCAGATACCTCTTGCTAACATAATACTGGTTTTAAAGGTAAAGAAGAATCGGGAGAAGATGTGTCTCGTGTTTTTTGTAACGTGTGCCTATGCCTTAAAGCTTTTCGTAAGGAGTATACCGTCACTTTTTTAAGAATTGAATAAACGAAATCCACATTAAAGCAGGCACACAACTCGTGTGATATCTACACAAATTGATTACCGTAACGACGTTGTCAAATTATTATGTCATATGATATTTATTACGAAACAACTTTAACTGATTTTCTAGCGGTTTATTTAATTATTTTACAATCCCCGACATTTCAGAAGCTTTACAGCAATTGGGTCACCGGTATGGTCAAGGGTGATCTGTTCAATAATAATTAAAGAAACCGTGATAAAATTCGTTAAAGTAGTTTTCTTGTAGACATTGTTATAGAATATTTAGTATATATTTACAACATTTCACTTATAAACACGATCAACTGTATTCAAAGCCGAATGGGTTATTTTTTTATAATCGAATATCGATCTGCGGGTGATCACTAATTAATATAGATTCAGTTAACCTTTGGGATGAGTTGTTATAAAGTTACGTGTACGTACGTAGGTGGGTACCTACCCACACCCACATTTATGTAACTTTAACGATAGTAACTACATACGTACTACATACATATAACTAACCTGTTTCTATGAACAGTTTGTCGAGCTGCTCTCATCTAAAAAATGTAGCACAGTATGAATTAAAAATCTACTCTTAAGTAATAAAATTTAATTAATCATTTTGTTTATCGTTTCATTGATTATAAACGTCACCGAATTGTGAAACTTTTTGATTACTTTTCCATTAATATAATTATTACAGCAATATTATAATATTACGTCGATTAAATAAAACAATTAAGAAAATTCGTCGAGTATTGATCCAGGGAACGACTTCAAATGACTCTTGAGATTTAATTATACGTTTAAGTACTTGAGAAGCAATTATTTTCGTGTAGCTATATTTTATGTAACAAGCAAATCGCTTTGTCTTAAATCTTAATCACAATATATTTGAATACAAGATTACATCACAAATATTGTTATTCAGTCTACTCTGTTTATAATTGTTGGATTATTTACTCGAATAAAATACTAATTTAAAGGAGGTCATTCCTGCTTATTGAAGATTGACCACGGTATCTTCTTATCAATTTATAGAACAGCCGATTCATAACCCAAAAAGTTTAAATTGTAAATTGTAAATTTGCTAAATAATATATAATATAATAAAAAAAAAATATAGCTCATACAATATAGACGCAAATACTTAATAGAATGTTTTTTCCGAGGTTCGTACAGTAAAATAATATAATTACATAAAACGCCTGCCAAATATTTGCTGGGATATTTGTATATTTGATGTAACATTAATGTAAATAAGGCTGGATAAAATCAGTCTATTTATTTGTGATCTGACCTGAAAGTGAGGACTTGCCGATATTATTACGTAATCAATTGTGACGGTAGATGCCTCGACTGCAGGCACAAAATTAGATAACGTGGTTATTCATATTTTTCATAGCATATAATTAAATAAAGTTATTTAGTTATATGCTATGAAAAATATGAGATATTATAGGATTTATTAAGTTCCTCATGCATTCTGTCTTTGCTAAACAAGTCTTTGTGTTAGGTTAAACAGGGTGAATGGTATGCTGAAAGTGTATAAAGTTATAAGGTCCCCGGGTTTAATTCTGAAGTCGAATTAGTGCTGTTGCGATTTCAAAAATTTTAAGGAACAGTAGCCAGAGATGCTATACTTCTCACTAGTGTTCTACACTATAATATTCCGCATCGTTCGCTAGTCTCTATAATAGAGTTTGGTCGCCTTATTTATTTGTCCAAAACACTTACATCAGCATTACTAAAGTAATGAAATAATTTGTACTCGCATAAATATATGAATTTGTGCGCGATAAGGTTACTAACAATACTTTACTAATTGATTGCGTTAACGTTATTAATATGTTTTCGCAAGTTGTTTGCGTTTGGGAATAATTATGTTAAATATAGCTCATTGATGCGGAGTTTTTATTCCCGTAACTTGCAAAGAAACCTTAATTCTTTTACAATCTAAGACTTTATTTGTAAAAATGCGGCATTTAGTTGCTAAATAAAATAATATTTTGTGCAGCACATTAGGAGTTAAAATTAAAAAAAAACGTGTAAGAAGAGAGAAGAAGAAAGCGGTGCTAGTTACACTATTCTTAACTCAAGAACGGATGTACTGATTTGACTGAAAATCGGTAGGTAGGTTAGATCCAGGAGACGGACAAAGGATACTTTTTATCCCAATTCCCACGGGAAAACGGGTAAACTTCTAAACGGCTTAACCGATTGTGTTGAAGTTTTATAAAGGTATTTCGATGGTTTCCTGGATTATTAAAAAAAAATTCAATCGGAATCGGTAGGTGGCGTTGACGTCGGTACGGCAACTACTAAAGGGCTTGACCGATAGGGTTTAAATTTTATGTGTATTTCTATTGTGTCACAGACACGAATGTATTATCTATCACTAATAGTATTCAGCAGTCACTTTCCGCCGTCAGGATGCTTAGATCTTTAAAAGCACGCAACAGATTTTAATGGGTTTTTTAATAGATCGAATGATTCAAGAGGGACGTTTATATGTATAATATCTTCATTTGAAGTCCGAAATCCACGCGGGCGAAGCTGCGGGCAGAAGCTAGGTTATTATAAAACTCAAGTTCTACTTATATATATATATATATATATGCATTGATATTTTAATGAATGATCACATGCATAGCATATTCACGTTTAATTATCGTTTTTACTAAAACTAGTAGAACATTTGCTACGAGGCTACCGTAAGCACAACCGTAGCGCCTCGTAGCGTAACTGTAGCAATACAAAAATAAGATTCATAGTATGACGAAGTCAAGAACATCAGCATTGGCCCATTTCTATCCATAACAGGTGATTTAAGCAGTTTTTAAACATGCACATAGTAAATCAAGCTACTTATAGGTATTTACAGATATAAGGAACAAAAAACTGATACAGATGAATGTAAACAAGTGATATAAAGTCTATACGGATATTCTTAGTTACATCATTTTTTTTCCATTCACGTCAAGTGTTACAAGCTTTACGCATAAAAAAGTATTTTATTAAAAATAATTCATTTATTATTTATACATTTATGTGTTATAAATTATAATATAAGATAAATAAATTGCACCTAAGTTTATACTAACTAAACTGTGCGCTAGATAATCCTCCTATTCGATGGTTTTAGTATGTCAATCACGTTTCGAAACAGCTTTAAACTACCCCATCTAAATTCACTGAAATACCGCACCAACTATATAATTCTATCTTACTGATATATAAATGGGAAAGTTTTTGAGTTATTGGTTTATAACTTTGCCTCTACCATTACACCGATCGTATTTTTACTCCGACTGCATCAGAAAGAAGGACATGGTTTTTAACCATGTATGTTACATACATACACGGATTTATGTAGATTTCAATATTCCCTGCTAATGCCTAAGCAAATGACGGATTTTAATCTATGACGTCGTAAGTTTCACCTTGATAACACGCGAGACCCCCGTGTCTGTTTTCAAATAAATTTAAGTGTCGTTGATTTATTTGTAGAAGTCTAGTTCATGTTTTTAATTAAATAATTCTTCTTCTCGTTTCTTACTCTATCAAACAAAAACAGATTTGAATGTTATTTAACAACATTGTACACAAATATGATCAATAATTTCTTGATATTATACTGGCGCAGTAGTAACAGCTCGGGTAAGCCGAACGTAGTGCCCCATGATGATGATTTTATAAATTATATTATTATGTATTTCTATAATAAAAATCTTAAATATATTTCCGTTGTCTAGTACCCGTAATACAAGCACGGGGCTAACATAATGTGTAAAAACTCATAGATATTATTATATTTCATTAATTTATATTATATTACATATGGAAATTTTACGCGAACAAAGCCGCGGGTAATGCTAGACCACCATAAATTAATTTACCCACGTTCGTGCCAATGTCACAAAACTAAATGCAAAATCTCACATGCATTTGAATACGCTGAAAATACTCGAGCTAAAAATACATTCATTATTTTCGTGAGCAGCTCGCTAACAATTGAAAAGAGAATGAATTTCAAAATTTTGTTTTTCGTCCTGTATTGTCATCAACGTGAATATTCCATTAAAATAGTTTTTTAAGTTCTTTTTTTAATTGTAAATTGTTCGTAGATTGTATAAAGACTAGTATATAAATTCTGCATCGATAGTTATATAATATAATCATGGTGGTCGGAGCTATTTTTTTGGTTTCGCTGGAATATGCATTTACGCACTGTCGTTCGTACTAGGTGGGGTTCTGGGGATTCTGGGTCTGGCTCGCGGATGAACCGAATGTCCACTGAATGTCCCGCGAGTACGATCTGTCGTGAATACTTACTGAGATGCCGCGGATCTATCAGCAACAGAAGAATGAGGAGAGGCCTAGTAGTACATACGGTCCTTGTTACCTCACAAAAGCTATCATTGTGATTATTAAGTTCTGTTTTATGATCAATTTGTAGGAGGCAGTTCGCATCAGGTCGTGATAATGTGATAGGTGATAGCTCTTGTACACACAGCATCGAGTAACAGATAAGCTGTCGGTCGCGTTACAAATGGTCCACTGGGGGCTGTAGGATAAAAATGGACAACCCATCAGCATAACCCATGGTTGTATGGAGGTTTATAGGCGCTGATTGGCACCAACACGCTTTAACTGCCCTTTTGATCATTTATGCAAAAAATATGAAATATGTCATTTTTTAGGTCCAGTTGGTGGCTGAAGGTGGTATCACGTCGATGGCGTGGTCGTGCGAGAAGTTCAAAATGGAGGAAGGAGAAGAGGTGACGGAGAACAATGGCGGCCATGTCCTCGCGGTCGCCCTGGGCAACGGGGAGATCGTGCTGCTGCGGGGGCACGACGACGTGAGCCCCGTGCGCATACTGACGGGGATGCGGGGCCCCACGCTGGCCATGGAGTGGGCCAACTCGAGGGAGCTGCTCGCCGTGGCTGGGACTATGTTGCCAGGTATCAAATATATTAATAGCGTAAGCCGATTTTTTCCTCAGTGATAGGTGCATATAATATAATCAATTATGGTCTCATTTTGTAGAGTAATGTTTGTAAATTATCAACAAACAACCTTCAACTGAACTAATTATTATTTGACAAATAAAAATATTTGAAATAGGTTTTATATAACACAATTATTTTCATATATCTATTGACATATATTTCACTAGCTGTGCCCGCGGTTTTACCGCGTAAATTTCGATACCGTGGAAAATAGAAAACCATCCCATGTCATCCCATAAGAACATTTTTTCGAAATAAAAACTATCCTATATGTTAATCCAAGTTACCTTCTATGTATGTGCCAAATTTCATGAAAATCGGTTCAGCAGTTTTTGCATGAAGAAGTAACAAACAAACACATAAACTTTCGCATTTAAAATATTAATAAGACATATGCTAATCTAGTGTATATGATGCGTGGATAAAGTGATGATTAGTTTCAAATATAGTAACAGTGAAACGTTTAATAGTTACGATTTACTAATGCACATAAAGCCTAATGTTTTGTAATTGTTAGAATAATGAAATACACTATTATTTTGTTTTACTTCTTTGTTTATTATTTACTTCTAATAGAAAAAGATAATTACAACTTATACAATTTGCAGACAACACGCGTCAGCCATTAACATTTAATGCAATGAAGGTCTGTCAGTGTTGCCAATAAAATGTACAAATATACCAACAGTAATAAAATAATTCAGCCAGTATACGGCATGCACAGATTTAGCGACGTGTAAAGTGAAGCAGTAGCCGGTAGCATTGCCTGTAGCCTGCAGCGTTATGTAACCGACGGGGCTCCGCGTCGTAAATCAGTTAGCGTACAAAAATTGCTTTGTTATAAACTTACGCTTTTTAACTTTATAATGCACAACCTTTTTCACATCGCGTATTCAGGTTTCAATTGAGACTAGAGTTTTATAACTTTAGTTTAATATTTAGTAACGAATAGGTTTTTAAAATGAATCGTTAATTAATTAGTTTCGAAATGGATCTTGTAAAACATTCATATAGCCGTCTAGAAAAGCCGCCGTCGAGAAAAGTTTATTTAGTCGCGGAAGGCAAAGAATTCATGTATATTGGTTTTACTTTTTTATGTACCTTAGCTTTTACAACTTTACTAACATTTTAGTCTAATTAAAAATCTTACTATTGATATAGAAAATTAAAAAATAAATCTCTCGTTGCTTTATATTTAGTTCAATTTGCTTAATTCATATCTATAGATATTTAGATCGAAGTTGAAAGCAAGGTCAAAACCATGACAAACAAAATGTTATTTCAACGTAGCCTATAACAATATTTTTTTCAGAACCAAACGAGGACGCCGAGTCTCCGCCGTACAAGAACGTCGTAAAATTTTATTCGGACACCGGCTCACTCATCTACACAGTCCTCGTCCCTTACACGCAGGTATTGAACAATATTTACAAAATATTCCCATTAGGTGCAGATGTACTTATTTGTTTACTGCATAATGTAGTAAACACGCTCGCTAATCATCGTCACCATCAGCCAGAAATAAGAAAGTCGTTTAATAATGAACATAGACCCCCCAGAGCAAAATGTGTGGGCTGCTAGTTTGTTATTGCTATAATTTTGTTTGTTTACTGAAAAGCGTGTAGCATTGAATCACGTATATTAATATACAGATTTCTCTGAATAGCAAATAAACAGATTCTTGGAATGTTCCGTTGTAGAATGCATGGAGCATGCTACATCGCTAATCTCTACGATCTCTGATGAACTCACTACGAACTCTGAAGCAGGGTTCAATAGTATTTGTATACTACTGACTGTAGAGGGAGATGGAACATATAGACTTGTATAGTGACATGAAACTCTGCTTTATTTATTGTATTACTAGCTTTTGCTCGCAGTTTAGCTCGCGTAACGTTTGAACTTATCTGTAACATCTGTATATATAAAACTAGGTGCGCTCCACAAATGCATCCGCGTAAATTTCGATCCCGTGTAAAATAGAAAATTATTCCATGGCATCCCATTGGTACATTTTTTCGGGATAAAAACTTTATGTTAACCCAACTTACCTTACCTTACCTTATGTGTGTGCCAAATTTCATGACAATCGGTTCAGCAGTTTTTAGGTGAAGGAGTAACAAACAAGCGTAAGTTTGTATGTTTATACAAACTTTCGCATTTATAATATTAGAAGGACAAGATGTCCTGACTTAATTATTATCAATTAACGCACGCCGAAACTATTTGACCGATCAGGTTGAAATTTGATATATAGGTAGCTTATACAAAATAGGCACCCGTAAAGATGTTCGAAAATTACTACCTTAGGGGTGTGAATACGAGGTTTTGATGTGTATGAACGTTACTTATTTTACTATGGGAAACTTTATTTTTGAGCTAGTGTTTAAAAAAAATATTGATATTTCAATTCATGTGATACCTAATTTTTAGGCAACTACTACTCCTAATAAATTCCGTAATAATAACGAGGCAATAAAGGATGAAACGAGGGTGGTAAGTAATGTCAGGATTCTAAACAAATTATTTTCAATTCGAATCGATAAGTGTGACTTTCATACTAACCTTGTGTTTTCACTGAGATATGTTTATAAACTTTTTCTCATTTATTCGTTTTATTTGTTGGCTTGAATTTGTAATTGAGTTTTGAATAGAGTTTACTATTTGTTTGTTGGTTATTCTTTGTTTTTTTTAACTTAATTTGTATAATTTAAAATTGCATATATCGCGTGCCTATTTTAGGTAATGTAATAAATCAAGTTTGTTGACTAATAAAGACATTATTAAATAGTCACTTTTAAGTTATCAATGAACATATTAATTTACTTAAAAAGTATCTATTTCGTTAGGCGAAACAATAAAATGTCTGCTATCATAATAAAATATATGTCACTCATTAACAGTGTAACAGAAACATAAAAAAACAACTTTCAAAATAGTGTTCGTGAAAGAATTTTTATGATCGGATCAATATTTTCAATGATTACCCTCTTCAAACAATGTTAGAAACTCTTTATAATATTAGCAGGTGTAGATTCAGTTGTTCAATAACAATGCATGAAAGAGAACATGCATCTGAATAATGTATGCGTCGTGTAGTAATTGATGCTTTATAAGTGATATCGCTAACAATAGATAAACGATGACTGCACTTAGCAATGAAGATAATGGTGTCGGTTTATGAAACCACGATGCAAATGAAACTCCTATGTTTACCTCTTATGCACGAGATAATTATATAGCATAGTCCAGCTGTAGTTAGCGATTTTGATTAGTAGGACCTCCTCATGAAGGACTCCTTTAATAGGGCGGATCAAAACAAATTAGTTGTACCATTAAAAAAAAATAACAGCACGTTGTTGATTTGTCAGGCTGTAGTAGTACATGTTGACAGGCGCGCGTGTCCGCTCTCACGTGGGGCCACGCGGCGCGGCGGCTGTTCGTGTGCGCGGGCGGCGCGGTGTGCACGGCGCGCGTGTGGCGAGCGGTCGCGCCGCTGCAGCTGCTGGCGCGCGTGCGCGCTGCGGCCGCGCTGCGACACCCGCGGCTCGCCGCCGCGCTGCCGCTGCCGCCGCGCCTGCAGCCCGCGCTACACAGTCTCTTCGCGCACACTATACGGGTACCATTGATCTATATTATGTACATATAACTGGATATAGTTTTAGTTTATTTACGCGAATGTTTCTCATGATTACGATTCTTTTAACGGATTGATAGACTCATTAATTGCGGAGGAGGTCATATTATACGAGTGTATATTTGTCAAACGAGATAGAATCCGTTAAAACAATTGTAATTATAACTGGCTTCACTATTACTTTCACTTTTTTCGACTTTCACTATTACCACATACTAAGCAATGTGATGTACCCCTTGCTAATGACCCATCAACTCAGATTGGGTCCATTTAAACTTTAAGGAGTTTATTTTTCGTGGAATATCACTAACTTTAGTTTAGTTTATTCTATTTTTAGTATGTTTTTATTGAATAAGGAGTTAACGAGCAGCTGTGTCAACAGCCTCCCGGCACATAGACATCTGCAAAATTAGAGTTCTCGCAGGCGTGTTGCCAGCTCATAAGAAATTAGCTCGAACTTCTCTTGATAAAATAGGGTTTTACTACTTAGAAGTCGAACATGGTTCAGAACCTAGGGTGGCTACTGGTTCCATAGGATTATTGCATAAACGCGGTGTTTATTTTTTCGTTCCAGTGTAATGTACCAGAAGCAAATGAGCTCCGGCGCTTCGTGTCCCGGCCGCCTCCGGCCGGAGGTCGTCTGCACTGCACCATGTTGAGGCACGACGACGAAGAGGCAGGCGCCTACACTCTGTACCTGGAACATCTCGGTGGACTGGTGCCGTTGCTGAAAGGACGTCGAACTAGTAAAATCCGCCCTGAGTTTGTCATATTCGACCCACAAGCGGAAGGTATTATGTTGTTACTTATTAGTTTCAGTGAAAATGACACCTCATTTATGTAATCTTAATTCCATTATAACACCTTTCTTTGCTGCTTTTAAAAACGTGGAACAAATCCGAACATACTTACACAATGCAGGGGGAAAAGAGATTTTACAAAAAACACAATACGAAGTCGCGCGACGCGTCTTACTACGATGCAATGTAGCATCGTTTATATATCCTTACTTTTCGAACATGCATAGATAGTACAATTTAGATAACTAACAACTATTTAGCTATATTATACGTCCGATTCCGTAAAAATGGTGGAATAAAAAGCTGAGATATACTTTACAATAGTATTTATAAGAGCTCGTAGACTTCTTTACTTCAAAAAAACCTACAATGCACAGAGGGTGGCATGAGCGCGGGCGCGTCGTGCGGCAGCCGCGAGACCAGCAGCAGCGGCACCGGCAGCTCGTCGAGCAGCAGCAGCGCCGGCAGCAGCGGCGCGCGCGGCATCTCATCCCCTCGCCCGCCGCGCACCCCGCGCGCGCCCCGCCGCAACCCCGCCACCATCACGCCTCCGCACGACTCGTGCTCTTCAGACACCGACAGGGAGGACGGTAACTATAAATCCTTTTCGGGGACTAAATTTTTTAATAGGATTATAGCT
>LUGF01025477.1:114690-142076 GCA_001625245.1 Calycopis cecrops
GAAGGTGGGAGGAGAAAGGCAGCGCATCTGTATAGTCTCTATGCGGATCTTTGTGGGCGTCGGTAGTCATGAAAATGGCTCCGGCTGCTCAATTGCCCTCCTATATCATAAAAAAAAATTATATATCTCTCAACTTTTCAGTCCACTGCTGGACAAAGTTCTCAAAAAGGCTATGATAATCTTTTTAACATTTATTTACCAATTGCCTAAGATCGCTCCAAACAGGAACAGGTGTTTGACTTTGAAGCTTCTTGCAAAGTAAATTTTAAACTTCAGTCATGCCCGATAGAGCACTTGTCTAATATCAACGTATTCAAACTTGTAGGTTGTTCTGGATCTCCCAGACTGCAAAGACGCCGACGAGCACGCGAAAGACGAAGAATGCGGAACTTTGGAGAAAAAGAAGACGCTCCTAATGATTTGGCCTACATAGATTCTTTGCCTGAGGTTATATTTTATTAACATTTGTGTTTGAGTGACTTTAATGTAAGTTTTTGATGTGTTTTATTTTCTGTATTTCAGGATGTTCGTTTGGTTGAAGTGACTTCAAACATTTGGGGTACAAAGTTCAAGATGCACGGGCTAGCTAAAAATGTTCCTGATAACCTTGGACAAGTCACATATAAAACCTCTTTGTTGCATTTACAACCTCGCCAGATGACGCTAATGATCACAGAATTGAGAGATGATTATCCGGTCGGACCGGATCCCAACTTTAATCCAAACATTTTTTCGGAAGATGAAGAAGATGTTTTTCAGCCTAACGAAGATTCTCCCTCGCACACTAATAATAATATTAGAAAGAACTTCAGCCCAGTTGTACTAAGCGATAAAACGACAAATACGAATAGTGCGTCAAATCAATCTGACTCTTTCACATCGATAAACAATAATACCGGTCCTTCCCTAGCGAGGGCCGAGTCTTATGAAGAATTCCCATTTATCGATACAAGTGAGGCAATAAGCAGTGTTCCAGATAATGTTTATAACACAGCTCCCATGAGGCATGCGGCACCATCTATTGAACGACGTGTTAATAATACCACAGCGGTACCTAACAGACACGCTATATCACCACTACGATGCGAAAGTTCAGTTCCCACATTGCAATCTCCAAAAAATGCAGTAGCTCCCACCGATATAATTTTTGAGCGACCATCTCCACAAACTGTAGCTTGTGGTGGTCGAGGTGACTTTTGCGGAGGCCGAACTGATTACAGTGTTAGAGGTGACAATGTTTCGCTCAAAGGTAATCTCAACACCATAGAACAGCAGTCGTTTAACTTGAATCTGAACGTCGAACCTAGTAGGCATGTGATGATAAAGAAGTGTGACAATCATGTCGCTGACAATTGTCTGTCCAAATTACGCAAAAACATCTGCAACCGTGGCGAGGCAGGTTCATACGAGATGAACACGAGAATACTCAAATCTTTATGTAATAAAAATTATGAAAACGAAGTCCATCCAGATGCTTTCAACAGACGCGCAGATACTTTAAAAAATATACAAAAAGGAGGAGAAGACCTAAAGTTTATAGACGAGGAGGCGTCCTTAGAAGCCTGTCCCAACAATATTACTGAAAAACCTCGAGAGGGCAGGGTCCAAAGGACGACTACAGTTGTGCCCATTAGTCCGGTGTGCGCAAATATGCCAGTCTATGATACGATGACCAGGAGTTGTAGCGTTGGCTATCTTGATTTAGTCGACCCGCAAGTTCTACACGCTCAAGTGAGTTTATCAGCGCTTCGCGAACATCCCCGGCGCTTGGTTCTGGTAAACAATAAAAAACAGCGAAAGCCGAGAAGGTTTTGCAGGACAAACGATATAAAACATTATGGAAATACTAAAACGCCGAGCTTAAAAAAGACCGGCAAATCGAAGAGTTTGGATTCGAGTGAACTTTCGATAACAGCTGACAAGGGAAAGAAGTTGTTCCAAGACGCTAATAAGAACATCGAAATAAAATCTTCTAATTCTGGCAGTCGTAACAGTACATGCGATGAAAATAGTGCAACGAGTGCGGAAGACAATCGCGTGAGAAAGTCACGACTCGATTATTCCTCTGGTGGTGTCGGCCCGCTGCGTGCGGGCGAACCGTGCGTGTGTGTAGAACCCCCTCCCGCTCCGCCAGTGCCGATGACGGCCACCGACAGCGACTCCGACTTCAGCAAGTATTATAGTTAGTAGTAGATGCTTTTTCTCACCCGCTCCACGAATACTTCACTGGTGAGATATAGAATCGATTAAACGAAAGATTCTATTGCTAGTCACTTAGTCGCACTACGCTTTCAAAGACGCATGCGGCTTCTTGCAAAAAGTACGCAGCCCTTAAATTGTAAAGCAATAAATTATACAGATTCACATTCCATTTAAATAAAATTGTCTATTCTTGAAATATTCCATATTTAAGGTTTCACGGAAGCAATTTAACATATTAGATGACGAACAGCTTTACCTCACCTTTAGTGCGCGCTTTAGTAGTGCAACCAATATACGAGAAATAAAACTAATTAGAAACCTAATTACGCTTCACAGTAAAGTTATTTTTATTCAACTTTGATTTATACAACACGTTGAATAAGAACAACGTCTCGATTCAACTAGGTAATTTTAGTAACAACTCGGTTGTAAAATCTGTGCATCTCGCTGGCGTACGAATAGCCTCTCGCTTTTCATTTCACAGTCGCGAACTCGCCTTTACGTCTTAGTTCGTTAGTAATTAGTACTGTACGAGAGCACCGATATAGACGCGAGACGCACAGAGATTATGAATGGGTTGAATGTACTTATATAAGTTAATCACTGATCTTTTCTTGCTCAGGTTCGTTGGAGCAGCTGGCGCTCCGCCTGCTCGCGTCTCGCGCTGCGAAGCGCCACGAGAGCATCATGACACGCGAGAGCAGTTCGGCGCCCGCCTCCCCCCGCCCCGCGCGCTCGTCCTCCCCCGCGCCCGCGTCCCCCGCACCGCGCACGCGTCGACAACGCTACTCCTCTGCATCACCTATACGGTAAGCTCGATAGTTACCCCGCGCTGCTTCACAAAAACGTATAAACGTAGGAGGTCACACTAGAGCGCTTTTCTGTTCATCTTGCGTCTTCCTCGAAACTCTTGGCTTGCCTTGTACCAACGTTTTGTAGTAGGTAGGGGACGCTAGGAGAACGTAACTTTGAAATTTACTTTGATGTAAAATTCAAAGGCTTGGCATAGTTTACTTCTAATCTTGATAGGTACCAGATAGTTGGCTGGAACATATCACCTTAAAGCGGTGAGGCCGCTTAATGTAGGTACATTTATGTATACTACACATTTTACTCATCTTGTAATCAGATCGATAAAAGCGAACATTTTCGTCCCCATAAAGCGCGCGATGTTATTTTAAAACTTGAAATAGGTACTACACAGTATATCTTCCGATCTCTAAAATCTTAGATTACTTACGAATTGCGTCTGACAACATAGCACAGTGAAGTCGAACAAGATTATCTCAATACTTATCAAGATGGTGATTTAAATCTTTATGTTTATACTTCTAAAAGCTTTTTATAGCTCGGTCTTTTCTTAACTACTTCTTAGCGTTTCTCTGTTGATCAATGCTTTCTCCTGATGTCAAGTGTCATCGCAACCGGCGTGATTATAATTAAGAATAATATCTAATGAAGGTATATTAGTAAGAATAATTAAATGATGACACTCGCTTCTCCCTGCCTATCTCATTAGGGACCTGGCCTCAATATGTTGTAGTTGTTGTTGTCCTGACCTGCAGTATTGACTTATGCATGCAACAATTTTTTTTCTATTAAGGTATATTCAGTCTAGATGATATTTCGTCTAAGACTTACATTAGACTAAGTCTAAAAACAAATATTGTAACTAACCTACTCGTAAGTCTCGTCGTCCAAAGACTTTTTTGAAAGATAAAACTTCACATTCTAAATTTGCAAGCCCAGACCTGATTGTCGTCTACCAATCCAAATCTCCGACTGCAACTAATACATTAATTTACCCATAACTTTTATTTCCAGACAACTGCTCAATTCGCCCTTACTCAATAGGAGAAGAAACAAGAAACCTTCAGAGAGCTCCGACGATGAGTACTCGAACGGCTACAGCGAAGTGAACAGCAAAAACTACAGGGACCTGGAGAGTTTCCAAAAGGCACAACTGAGGAATAAGGTATTCATTAATACTTGTTTGAGACTTTCGTGTTTATTACACATATTGTAATTACTTTACGGATTTTAACACGGTAAAAATTAAAGGCCAAAATATATACCTTTGCCGACTGAGTCGGCTCGGGACCACGGCTGGTGTAACCCAGTCGAAACGTCGGGCAAAGGTATATATTTTGGCCTTTAATTTTTACCGTGTTAAAACCCGTAAAGTAATTACAATATAAGGTATTCATTTATATAGGGTAAGTATTTATTCAGTGCACAATTTTTTTCTGCGTGTTATATATCGATAACTAAGTACATTTCCGCAAAAAAAAGTAATATTTTTTTTTAATTATATTATCAAGAATATCCCACATTTGCAAAACGTATTGTCAAAGGCACCGCCCGCGTAGCTCGCCGCTCGCCGACCGAGCGGGGACACGACACCATGTCTTTATTTTTTGTTTTTTTGTGACACACTTCGTTATTTTTTGGAAACATTAAACTGGCCCTAGGACATAGAGTTTTTATTGGAGATCGAAAATAAAAGTGTAGTTAATGTTGCTTTATGTATGTAGACAACATATCGTAATTTGTGCACTGAATAAATACTTAACCTGTATCTATACATATAATAAATCTGTAGAAGGGTCAATTCTGTACATTAAAAATATTGAAAAAATAAATAGCAGGGGCTGTTACTGGATTGATACCAAACCCAAATATGCGATTAAAAAAATTTTTGTCTGTCTGTCTGTCTGTCTGTCTGTCTGTCTGTCTGTCTGTCTGTATGTTCAGGCATCACGTGAAAACTAACGGATCGATTTCGATGAAACTTGGTATAATTATACCTTATTATCCTGGGCATAAAATGGGATACTTTTTATCCTGGAAAAATACGTAGAAAAAAAAATCCTATCTATACATATAATAAATCTGTAGAAGGGTCAATTCTGTACATTGAAAATATTGAAAAAATAAATAGCAGGGGGTGTTTCTGGATCGATAACAAACCCAAATATGCAATAAAAAAAATTTTTGTCTGTCTGTCTGTCTGTCTGTATGTTCAGGCATCACTTGAAAACTAACGGTTCGATTTCTACGAAACTTGGTACATTTATACCTTATTATTCTGGGCATAAAATGGGATACTTTTTATCCTGGAAAAATATGTAGAAAAAAATAAATCCATCCACGCGAAGACCGACATCCGCGCGGACGGAGTCGCGGGCGGAAGCTAGTACGTAATAAAGTTGTCTAGTAAGAGGTAGTGCCACTGCAACACTGGCTGAATCGCACGGACACGATCGGGGAGACTTCGCTCTTTTTTTTTACGTGATATCAATAATTAATCATTTGTGAGGGTGGGGTGAAGGGGGCAAAGCAATGCAATTGTTATAGAGAGGTCAGAAGAATTACCTAAAAATATATCGCGTATACAGGATTATTTTTTAGTCACCGGCCAAATTTTCAGGTTTGGTTCAGAATCGATAATACATTTGATTTATGAAATAAAAAATATTAAAAAAAATATTAGATACAATTACTTTGTCTCATATTGTAAAACATATTTCGTGGTCACCACGTGCATCACACTCGCGACTCACGGTAGGCCGTCACTGACCTTGAAGTCGATACATTTCGTGTAAGAACAACAATTCGATGTATTTTTAAGGACTATTTCAAATCGATTTTTATTTAACAAAATATTACAATTAGACGATAAAATTTAAAACACACCCTTGCATTGGAATGATGTTTACTTCCTTATCTTAAAATTTGGCCGGTGACCAAAAAATAACCCTGTATACTGGTACGCATATAAAAAAACCGGCGATACATACTACCTACAATTCATACTAATGTAGTTCTTATAACTATTGTGTCTAAATATACACTTATTTACAGCTCAAGCGCGCAGGTGGCAACATGAACATGGCGTCCTCCTCCAGCGCCAGCAACGAGAACAGGAACAGCACGAAGCGCCAGCTGATCATGCACAACAAGGCGCCCATGTGGAACGAGAACAGCCAGGTGTACCAGCTGGACTTCGGAGGACGGGTCACGCAGGAGTCCGCTAAGAATTTCCAAATCGAATATCATGGCAAACAGGTTTGGTCGCACTCATTCTTCCTACTAATTTAAATGTAGTATGGTAGGAGAGGTTAACCACAAGTTCAAGTTAAGCAACTTAGTAGAGCATAGAAAGATGTGTGCAATGATCCACGATAAGTGGCTACCTGTGTCTCTCTCTGCCTACCTGTTAGGTATAGAGGCTTGTGTGGCTGTGATTGTCTCTATCTCTCTCTCTCTCTCTTCCTGTGGTATCCCATGTGGCGCTGGGGTCAGTCTTCCGTATTTTATCCCTCTACTTTGCTCTATTCACGACATCGTTTTCGTAAATCACTCACATATCTCTTTGCACTATACTCTTCCATCGTATTTTGGGCTGTCCTCTCTCTTGGGCTGGCGAGGGAAAGCTCTTTACAACATTCATAGCAAGCCAAACAACATAGGGGTCTTCCGCGGTTTGTCTCCTTAAACTTCAATACAATTACATAAGACATCTTTATTCTACAGGTTCTTCCTTAATATGAACTTGTTTGCAGGTGATGCAGTTCGGTCGCATCGACGGCAACGCGTACACACTGGACTTCCAGTACCCGTTCTCGGCCTTACAGGCCTTCGCAGTTGCGCTGGCGAATGTGACACAGAGACTTAAATGAGCACTCGCCGTCAGTTACAGCAAGCGCTTGCGCTCCTACGGGTTCTACAACCGCTGCGGGGCGTGAGCGCTGCGTCATACAGACAGTTGGACAGTTTCAGTGCATACAGTGCGTCTAGTGTTATTACCACGGTATCACGTTATAAACTGTATTGTTTATATATATCTGAGCGGACACAGTGGCTTTACACTTTTGTTTCTACATAATTTATACTGTGCCCATTTACTTCTCCTTTTTTACATTGTCATGCTAGTGTAAGGTCATAACTTCACCTAAGCTTTATGGTATCTGACTGTTGTAATTTTATGATTATAAATTATGAACTTCTTGATATTTTTACACACGTAGCTAGATAACTGTATAATAAATGTCTTGCCTGATCGACAGATTGGGACCATCTGTAGTTGTGGATACTTTCTCAATAATTTTATTATAGTGAAAACTATATATAAAAATAATATTTAAATGTCTTATAGTCGGTAATTATTATTGTAAAGAACCTATGAATATTATAGTCGTTAATTATGTAATTGTATGTATAAAGATTTTTTATTGATTCTGATTTACTGTTAAAATGTTATAATTTATAATAACTAATGTTTAATTTAGGAATTATCCGTTAATATTTTTCATAACTTATTAAGTTTCTTGTTTTAGTATAGTTATCGTTGCTACGATATGCATTCGTAGCACTGCGATGTTAGCCCCTGTAGCACTGCTACGCTACGAAGCTAGCGAAGAAGGGCTACGTCAGTGTAGCAGATTAAACGGAGTACTATCAATTTGCATAAGTAAAGTTATTGTTAGTTATAGATCAAAACACAAAGATTGATTTTTATGTATACACGCTCCACTATAATTTAATATGCGTAAGTCTTAAGAAGTAACAGTACTAGTAATAATAGGTATTGAAATTTTTCAATATGTAATATAATCCGGAAATAAGTGGTGATACACTCCCATGCTTCAAAGAACACGTTAAGAATTTAATCCTGCGCCGGGCCGCTCTGGTTGTGGCTACTTGCTGTCTCATCTGAATAAAAGAATTATAGAATAAATAAAGCACGTCTGGCTTCGCACATACATGTGCGCTAAGACTACAACCGAGCTGTGTCACACAGTTTGTGAGTCTCTATAGAGTAGCCGAAATTCGGTTACGACTTTATTAACTAGTTATGATCACTGGCAAATAAAATAGACCATGATAACGTACCTCACCTTCACGCGCACATACTGTACATTAGCTACCTTCGTGCATATTCATAGTCGTTTGTCTCTCTCATAGGCAATGTGTCCAAAAGAAAATTCGTGAGTAAATATTAAGGAAACTTTGGTAATTAAGTGGCGCGTGGATTTAAGTATGACTGTTAAAGTAATTGTGATGTAACTTTTATTGTTAGAGTAGTTATTATTATAGGTAACTATAAGCCTTCTTCGATCTCTTTACCACCATCGTGAGATGTTATAGTATGACCAGGACCGCTGTAAGGTTTAGAGGGTCCATTGAAAGGTAGATATATGTAGGTAGGTATGTTCTATAAAATATAAACCTCTAATTTCCCATTTTCTGTAATGTCTATATGTACATAACTTAGATACCTACTTAATATATAATATGAAAATAGCTGAAATAGATAAAAAATCTACATAAACATTTATTGGTAAGAGATATTTGAATGTCCAGTGTATGGCTGATTCATCATCATCATGAGCCGCAAGACATTCGCTGCTGGACGTGTATGGGTGATTGCCATTGCGAAACCAACGTTGTAATTTACAGAATATAGTTAAATACTTAATGCCATTGTGGCCCACCCGTTGTTGTGTTGTATTGTGTAGTTGTACCTTTATTGTTGTAATTTTTGAATTTGATAAATGATAATTAATTATAATTCATGTTACATGTTTAATTAAACACCAATATACCTGCCAAGTACCTACCTATATATTTAATGTTTTATCCAGATCTAGGTGTATTATAACGTGTTTTGTAGGTAAGTATTTTCGTAAATTATAGGATGGGGATACTAATGGATGATGTTTTCAGTAGTGGTCCTATCAATTTACTTAAATCAGATATGATCTTGTAAACTCAATTTAGATTATTTATTAACACTCAAATAGTTCTGTTTAACATTTAAGTGAAATAGTTTCCTAAAAATCCCACCTTATAAATACATATCTGTGGTAAATGGTGTAGCGGGGGTGCTGTTACTTCTCATCTCCTTAGTTATAGTACGTATTTTGTTAGCCTAGAAATAGATAAGTTATTTGTGTTGTCACTTTGTTAGTATTTTTAATGTTTTATTATAGCGCGTATGAAATATTAAATGTTTAGTCCATTTAACTATTGCCAAGTTGATAGTAAGATATTTGCCATTTCTTTACTAAAACTTATGATATATTTACTTACTAATTGGTTGTATAGGCCAAATTCGGTTATCGATTAGATATTACGCTATAAAATTATTAAACTGTAATAGTTAGTGTATAACCCTTTTTTCTACTAAATCACATTTTGCTGTTTTCAAACAGTTTGGTTAGTAAGGAACATGAATAAACCGTTGTCTTAAAAATAAAAAAAGGAATTGAAACCGTTAGCGAATTCTGTTATCAGTTTGTTATCAAATGTTAACCTACATTTCAATGCAACGGCTTCTATAATAAAATTAATTGGTCCACCAGAACGAGACAAACAACCTATTGTTCTCTCCCTCTGATTACTGAAATAATGGGACAATATTTTTGTTTTGATGAAGCGTGTTTAAATGAATTCTGATATCCTCTCCTGCTGTATTAATTTGATATAATATGAGTCGCATGAAAATTAGGATAAAAAATTTGTTAGTCTATATTAGAAATAGTTATTTTGTTGTTTCGTTTGCGTGTGACACTGTTTCTTTATGGATGTTCGCGATATGAATCCAAGCGCTTTTTTATTATATTAAGTCACTTGTAAATAGGTGAGATGTAAATAAAAAAAAATATTCTTTAAATAAAAACAGTTTTATTTTATTATGTATACATTAGCCTAAGGATAATCTAGAGAGTGCACTAATTTTGTAAATTAAGAATCGTATTTACATTTTTTATATTTCAAAATATACGCCTTATATTGAGAGCTTTTAACAAATATAAAAAATATAACAAATTTTTATCTGCATACCTCATAACTGCTTCATATTATTATTGCTATCCGATTTTGCTCGATATTATATATTGGTTCATTTTAAAATATTAAAAAAATGGCAAGTATTTAGCGCCCATTTTATTAGTGTACTTACATTTGGTACTTGGATAATGATACAAGTTCGGTCCTTGTTCTACATGGCTTTTATATTTTTAACTTTAAGCATAATGTTTATATATTTCGTGTCACTCGACGTAGAATAGATACATTTTGTCTAGGCTTACCTATTATGCAGTGTAGAAATAGACAGGAAGCGCCCAGTCCCTGTATGAAAATGCATGAAATGGGCGATGCCACTGTTATTAAATACCAAATTTAGATTGGTCCATTTCATACATCTAACACTAGCGTATCCACAACAGCGCCGTTCTTGGCACGTTTAACAAAATCAACTAAAATTTACTAAATGCACTTTTAGTCCACATCCTTATTTGGAGGTTTATACTACGTTCCTGTTATTTGGGAGTTATTACTGTTCTATGGGGGCTAGAATATGTTCCTTCCATATATCTACACTTCTCAATACATAATGCAGACTGCAAAATGCCCATACATTTTCGTAAGTTTAATAACTTTATATTCTATGTGACCCGCTAATATTTTATCAAGTTTCAATTTCTTTTTGATTCAGTTATCTTAGTCTTTATTCACAATTATGAGAAATTTAATTAAATATACTTGAGTAACTCTTACTTTTATTTTATCGGAAAAGTGAAAATTTTTCGCAGTAGTCGATATCTGAGACTATTCTCAGATATCAACCATTTCTGGTCACTCGTAGCACAGTTTCAAAGCTCTACGAGCGTGCGCTACACTACGATCAGATTATTTTAATTCGGACAACAACTTTTAACTTTTCGGGTACCGCGAGCGTATTAAAAAAGGCCGTGAACACGTGTTCGGTACCGGAGGTTTAATGTGGAAACGAAGAAAAACCTATCATCTAATACAGCTTCATCGGATTGCTGTGTGTGCGTGTCGGGCATCGAGACTAAGTTTAGAGTCACAAGGAAGATCGACTCCGCACTCTCTCGGAGATGGGATGATGGGAGGATGATACCCGATATGAGAATGTTTATAACAGATAATTTAACATTATTATCATAACCAGAGAGACCGCGGGCTCCCTTAGCCCCTGACTTTAACGTCTGTGGAAGCTCGCGAGCGGTAGCAGAGATGGCCACGGCACTGTCTTGAGTTGAATAGCTCATGAAGAGGATCATAACCGGGGTTCTAAATTACTGTTATTGAGTTTTAAGTTTTCACTTCTTTCGGTCAGTCTATAAATATTTTTTAACATTTGTTGCCTTAAAAGGAACGAACCGCCCCCACCGGCCACTTTTAGTTATTCTACTGTGGATGACAATATCCTGGGAGTGATTGACAATTTATATTTATAGTGCATTCTCTAGCATGACGGAGTACCTCAATGCGTATAAAGTATCAAGATAACGTAAACGCTCGCCGCTAATCACTCTCACTGTCGCTCCGGCCTGGTACGTAATCATCATCATCTTCATCCGAGATGTCCAAATCGTCGAGATCTTGGAACAGGGACTCGTCGACTTTCACAGCATCACCTTGAACACAGATAGAACTTAGGATGCCGAATTTTCGCCAATTTACAAACACATCCGATGTTCGATGTGACTGAACTATACAAGAAAATATTATTAATTAGTTATAATTAGTTATTTGTTACTTGAATAAGAATCCTTAGATTAAATTTCATACTAGATAGAAGCCGCCGACATGTACACAACCAATGCAAATGCAGCCTTCTTCAAGACAAAGGAAATGCAACAGTACAGCTTTCATTAGAGCCCAGTATTAGATAATATATAGTATATATTATCTTGCACTTAATAAATTATATAGCATATAGCGATAGATAGGGGTACCACTATGCTATTGCTGGCTCCATTTGGCTGCATAGCAATCTTATAATACCAATTGGTCCAACATCATTAATGCACTGCTACCAACTGACAGACACAGAAATAAGTCTATTAGCTAGCAGCTGCATATCTTCTAGTAGGCATGATCTCTTTTAATACTGACACCCATTTACAGATGCATGTTGTACAGATGCATTGCTCTCTGGGGTGAACCCTATCCCCTCCAATGCACCACAAAATACTCTCAAACACGCAAAAAATGCGCCATCACTTTAAGACGTATCTTACCTTTACTTAAGTTTTAGTACATTAAAAAGTATTTACCATCATCAAGGAATTTCAAGTCTGACTCATTCAATGTAGTGTCTCTTAAGAATAATTCTCTCCCTGTTAATTTATTTTTATCCTTTGATTCCTTTTCTCTTTTAGCAGGGATTCCCATGTCAATTTCAAATTGTTTTCTCCATGCCAAAAACGATTCTACAGTGACTCGGGTTCCTTCAAACCTTTTCTGAAAAGATATAATATTATATTTAGTTATAATTTTTTTTTAAGTCCTGTAGTCATCAGTCTTATCAGGATTGATATAAATTTATCTCTTTGTCGGAAGACAAGTTGAGGAAATTTATAAACTTATGTAGAAATATAATTGATTATCTGTAAAGTCAGTTTATGGACAATAATTTTGCATGATGAAGAATATATGGCAATGAGCTAACCTTTTTCGTGCAAGCAGCCAGCATTTATCAAAAGTAATTAGAACAATAATAAATTCACATCAATAGAAATGTGTAGTATAAAAGTAGCAAACTTCCACATAAAAAATTAATAATCATAATTGTTGGTAAAATTTATAAATTATCATCAAATATTATTATATAAATATCCTTCAATTTATTATTATACAATAGTTAATTTTTAAAAATGCAGCACTTGTATTTGGGAATGTACAAGTATGGTTTGTTTGTTTTGATGGCATGCAATTAAATCATCAATAATAAATTGATGACACCCCTTTTGTATCTGTAAAATTCTTCATTGTCTTCCTTTCTTTTCTGTGTCCTCAGCTCAATTTTATTTTAATCTCTCTCTCCTTCAGATGATCTTGAAGTGCATATTTGCTCAATATTATTGTAAATTCAATGTAATCTTCAATAATACAATTGTTACACATATCATCATCATCATCATGAGCAGCTAGAAGACATCCATTTTACATAATATATACTGAGAGTAATAAAATTATAAATTTAACAAACCTGCTCTGCTTCTTCATCTGCTCTCTTTTTTGCAAGAATTTCCTCTTCTCTTTCCTCTTTGATTCTATCCCACTTATCATTGAGCCATTCTTGCCCAGCTGACACCAGTGTAAATATCATAACCATACCTAAATTTTCATTTCCCTGGAAAGATTTATAACAATTTATACAACATACAACTTTGAACTATGGGAAATATATAGTATTAGATTTTTAAACTAGATTTCGCAGGGATTTTGCAAGGTCAAATAATAATTTACAAACCTCTAAATTTGTAGTAATTTAATTGAGGACTATACATCATTTGAAGATCACTGGGAGGACAGGACAGCATAAGTAAAGTGGTATTTTACAATTTAGCTAATCTCCCACTTTTATCTTTGTTAATTTTTTTTTAATGCAAATAATATTAGTATGGCCTGGCTGGCCATTGCTGTGTCATTAATTCAGCAAGGAAGCCTGTCAAGTGAGCTAAGTCCATAATCATAAATTTGCCTGCAAAATTTATCTGAGACCACTTTCGATAACTCCCCTCAAGCATTACTCTCCAAATCTTCAAATTCAGGCAACTTATCAAAATATTTACTTTTTAGCTTAATGTGCTTTTTACTTACTTGTTCAGATAGGTGTGATAAAAGTTCATCTTTTTCGACAATTTCATCAAAATTTTCATCACTATTGATTTCAATGGTTGGTAATTCTTCAGGGTATTTGGGAGTATAAGTAAAAACTAATTGACATGATAAACCTTCACCATCATCGTAGTTCTCAGACTTGATCGGTATACTGAACTTATGAAATGGCGTGGTCTGTAAAACTAAAATACAAAGCATCAGAAATGTTAAAAAAACATTGTTCTTTAATTACCTACTTCTTTAGAATAATACTCTATAATACTCTAAACTTACTTTTCATGTCACCATAATAAATTGAATCTAAAGCTTCTACTTCACTCGTCTGTTCGTAGTTGTAATCCATACTTTTATACGACTATTATTATTTTTAATCAAAATATAAGATTTTATGAACTATTTAACATATTAGGTTAGGTCATTTGACATTTGCCGATTTGTTGCAATACATTTGACATTTGTTAGTTTTTATTAGTCTGGGCTTTTGAGTTTATGCTCCACAACACCATGGTGCCACTTTAAAAATTCATAAACTAGTATGTCTTTATCTATTGTACAAAATTAGAGATGAATATAGGTCTGAAAATATAAATATTCGCTGTATTTCGGTTAAATATATAACGTTGACTGCCTATTGCTCTAGTGCTAAGGGGCCCATTCAGCTGAAATACGTCAAATTCCGTAGTTTGAAATAAAATAAAATAAAATAAAATGAAAAATCAATTAAAAAGCTGCTTACCTATCAACTTAACAAACTAAAACTATTATGACCCTTTGTAGCAAATTAAAAAGCACTTCAATATCTAAACTCTTGATCTAACGTATCATTTTACTTACACCGGTCACACCGGCAATATTTCAACAAATAGAACGCAAGCATTTTTCTTCCGAACATTTTTTAAAACGAATCCTAGCAATATTATGGCGCTTGCGCTATAATAATAGCTATATATCAGTGAGTTGTTACAACTACGATAGTAATATAGTTCAATGATAAATATTAGTTTTTTTCGTAAGTGACGGGACTGCTGAAGAATGTCCAGCTGATGACAATAACTGCACAAACTGATTTTGGTTGTTCAAGTTCTATGAGATATGGAATGAAAATTAAAGAAAAGTGTAACTACCCCCCCCCCTCCAACTTAAGTTTTCCGAACGAGCATATATGTCAAAGAGGTGTCATCATTCATCTGTCACTTTGTCAAATTGTCATTTGTCAATATTATTTGAAGTAAACTGACCTCAATCAAGTATTAAATATTTTGTGTTAAATATTGTAAATTTACGTACAAAATACAAAATAAATCCATAAGAATTATGTGTAAATGAGTATAACAAGAGAATACTAGCAAAAATAACATTATTTTAAAATGGAGACTTCGGACGTGGTATCGACTAATAATGTGAACGAAACGAAAGAACAATTAATGTAAGCTAGGAAAAACTGATTTCTTGTACATTTACTATAACTTGTAACGCTATTTTTATATTACAGATCTCAAGAGACATCCAAAGTTGCCAATAATTATTCGGAATTGGAAGAACAAGTTATGAATAATTTCCAAAAAACTAATTTGCCAAATGTAAATGTACCAGAAAAAATACTTATTTGTTTGGATGTATGTTACGACGATCGGAATTCTATTTACCGTTTAGGAGACGGTACAACATACACACCTATAGATATGTTAAAAAGAGTTCTTGATTTTTTTATACACTCTAAACATGCTATAAACAAAAAAACTGAATTTGGCCTGCTTATTTTAAAAGACACTGATTCTTGCTTTTTGCAAGATTTTACAAACAATATTAAGGATATAATCAGTGCAATAGATTATGTAAACAGTGAAGAAAGTACAAGAGAAAATTATGACTTACAAAATGTCTTTCAAGTAATTACAGAAAAAGTTTCTAAAACAATACCTATATATTGTGATTCAAAAAGTTTAGAAACACCACCGTGCGTTGTGCGTATATTAATGCTATACGCCAGATCTAATTGTATTCCTATAGTGAATTTAAAGGATTCATATTATGAATATTTAAGGAAAAATCCTTATTTATATATTGATGTTTTATATGCACATGAAGAGGATTGTGACTTGTATAAATGTGAAGAGGTTTACGACGCACTGCAAGATTTAGACAATGGTTACTCATTTGTATTTGAAGTTTCAAGAAATGCTACAAAAATTCATGATTGCATTGCTAAATTACTAGCTCATCCATTGCAAAGACCATTGCAAAAAAATACTAATTACTCCTTTCCTCCTAAATATTAATATTTTTATGTCTATATTTTCAATTTACAAAAAGTATATACTTGCTCTAGTAAATTAAATTGATCATTTGAAATTTGCCTGTATATATATACTCTTAAAAGTCGCATGTAAAGAAATATTTAAATTTTTAAATTAGTTTTGCCTAAGAAAAGAAAATTCACTCACCTCTATTTTAATTTGGAGACTGGATAATGTTAGACTGATAAGCATGTGAAGTAGCAAGAGTAATTATGAAATAAGTATAAATATGAAGCACAGAACAATAATACAAAACAGAAACATTATAAAAGGTTATTTGTATCAGTGTCGGTTTTGTCATACCTAAACTGATACATATTAAAAAACAGTTGCTATAAAAGCAAATATATTGGTAAAAATGTTGTCATCTGTGAAAACTGGTAATAAAATACCTGAATTTGACAGTTGTTTAATTTTTTTAGGTTTTTCGTCCATGACTCATATTTTTAGGTGTTTTAAGTATATGGACTAATAACCAAACGGCCACCTGATCACCTGTTGATAAGTAATCACTAATGCTCATAGACATCCAGAACACTAGAGGTGATGCAGTGTCATTGGTAGTATTAGTGATGAGTAATGCTACTTGCTAGATTGTGCTAAGACATATTGGTCCAGAATTATGAATAGGGGCAGCTGTTACCATAAAGAAGTAGTGCATGGGAGGAAATTTATTTTTATAATGTTAGTGGCCATTGAGGTTAAGGTAACAAAAGTGGGGTAATTTTTTTTGAAAATTGAGTGCACACATCGATAGAGAGAATTAACCAGAGGAATTAGATGGTGGTGGTCGTTTTTCTTGGAATTGACCTCTTGACCCCCCAGAGGTCAAAATATAAAAATGTCTAAAAAGTGGTTTTTTGGACGTTTTATGACTTGCAGATCATTTTTAAGGTCATGAGTCATGAGGTCAACTCGGGGTCAAATGGGGGTCGACACCAAAAATGATCCCCAGTTCATGTCCGGTAAAAATAAGGGGTTTTCGGAAGTGACCCCAGTTGACCCCTTGGGGGTCAGGGGGGTCCAGTGAGGGTCGACCCCAAAAATTATCCCCATTTCATGTCCGGCATAAATAAGGGGTTTTTGGAAGTGACCCCCAGTTGACCCCTTGGGGATCAGGGGGATCCAGTGAGGGTCTACCCCAAAAATAACCCCAGTTCATGTCCGGCAAAAATAAAGATTTGCCAATCCACTGGGCTCGCTCGCTGTGTATAAATATAGTCTAACCTAACCTAACCCATCCAAGTATGATTCTAAAATTTTAAAAATCACAGGGGGGTCCAGTGAGGGTCGACCCCAAAAATGATCCCTAGTTCATGTCCGGCGGCAAAAATAAGGATTTGCCAACTCGCTTGCTTCGCTCGCTCGCTGTGTATAAATATAGTCTAACCTAACCTAACCCATCCAAGTATGATTCTAAAATTTTAAAAATCACAGGGGGGTCAAGTGAGGGTCGACCCCAAAAATGATCCCCAGTTCATGTCCGGCAAAAATAAGGATTTGCCAATCCACTAGGCTCGCTCGCTTCGCTCGCTCGCTGTGTATAAATATAGTCTAACCTAACCTAACCCATCCAAGTATGATTCTAAAATTTTAAAAATTTTAAAAATCACAGAGGGGTCCAGTGATAGTCGACCCCAAAAATGATCCCCAGTTCATTTCTAGCAAAAATAAGGGGTTTTTGGAAGTAACCCCTAGTTGACCCCTTGGGGGTCAGGGGGGTCCAATGGGGATCGACCCCAAAAATAACCCCAGTTCATGTCCGGAAAAAAGTAAGGGGTTTTTGGAAGTGACCCCCAGTTGACCCCTTGGGGGTCAGGGGGGTCCAGTGAGGGTGGACCCCAAAAATGATCCCCAGTCCGGCAAAAATAAGGGGTTTTTAGACGATTTTATATTTTGACCCCTGGGGGGTCAAGGGGTCAATTCCAAGAAAAACGACAATCACCATCGAATTCAGGAGGTCAAGCTGATGTGTTAGGGTTACGAATCTGGGGGGCCTTCGGCCCCCGAGATTCGTAACCCTAACCGCCATTGACAACTGTGGGGTGCAATTATGCACCATCAACAATCACTTAATACCAACCGACCGACGACCAACTGGTACAGTGATACAGATCTTGTGATAAGGAGAGCAGTTTGCGTATGGGGTCATGGGTTCGAATCTCGTATAGGTCATGGATATTTATGTATTTCTATGCCCTTACTATTTCCAAACCCCCTCCGAAATGGAAAGACCAGATTGCAAGAGTCCCCCAAGGAAGACTAGCTTATTTTCGACCACTTGACTATTGATTGTCCATTTGAATAACATTATTCATTGTGAAAGGGCTATTATGAAAGGGAAAAATCTTAGTATTTAATCTATGGGGATATGTAATTATAATCCAACAAGCCAGTTGTCTGAAATAATGATATCTATAGATGTGTTAATAAAGTGCAATATAATGAAAAACTCATGTAGATCTGATATTTTTATTTGGCTTGTCAAACAGGTTTTGATTTATACAAAAAACTTCTAATTATATTATAATCAATTGTGTGTCACAGATTTCAGTAACTTGCAACAATGTTGATACAGATGAATTACCTATGTAATATGTATGTATGATGTATTGTATCCTACAGACTGTCCACCAGCTGCCAATGCCTTTTCATAAAATGCCGATAATACATGCTACTTGCTAAACTTTTTATAAATAATCGGACACAGCCAACTTCTTACGACCGAAATACTTTTATTGCAATACAAAAAAAAATCATTACCAAAGCCAAAGTAGTTTTAACTTTTTTTTATAAACAAAATAGTAGAGTAAAACAAAATAAACAGGCAAACGGTACCAAAATGGGAAAAGAGTTTGACTATAAATAAAGCTTTATTTAGATAGGAAGACTAACTGTTTTAGGTAGATATGTATCACACATTACTATAAATATATTATCAGCATTGTCTATGCTATGTATGCAGGCTTCAATAATGACTATAACAAAAAGCATAAAAAGCTCAGGGCAACAACTTAAGTGAATATATAAGAGAAATAAAACAAAACTACAACTATAAAGTATATACATTTAGATAAAAATAAACAAAACTTGTAAAATCATAAAAAAATAAATTATTTACAACATTATGTTCCGACACGCACAGTGTGGAAATTTAGATCCTTATTCCTCAAAATGCAATCAATAATAATATCATCCTTATTTAGCACTACTCTTACACATTTCAATAGAGTAACCATCGTTAAAAAATTATAAAAGTTTCCCTTGCATTAACATATTTATATCTGTGATAGCTTCCTTTTCTTAATAGAGACAAAATGATAAAAATTGTAGATTTTAAGGTTTTTTTTTTAATTTTAATATACAGTCCTCTTTTATGTATTTACATAGAGATGTTTGAAATTCAGATTTACAAAACCGTATTCCCTTAATGTTTACCTATTTAATCAAGTTGTTTTTGCAAATTACCTATCGTTAGTTTTTGATAATACTAGAAATTCTTGAGTTTAAGGGCTACTAAATCTTTGCCAATATTTTTTACAAATTTAATCTTCATCTATATATTAATACGAAATAAATCATCACCTTTTACATAAATGTCTCGCCACTACCTGTCATTATGATATATATATATATATATATATGTATATATAATGTGATACAATAATATTAATCTGTGGTTTTATCATATTATGTTAACCTAGCCCTGTGCTATGTACCGTAAGGTCTTTTGTAAATATTTAATAAATGATATATAGAAATACATTTAGTACACATATAGACATGCATGACCTGGGCGGGATTCGAACCGGCAACATGGCGTATCGTGCACGGCATCACCGGTTATGTTACTACCGCGCCTACCTTATTATTTTCATATATGATACGTTTTAGAGTAGTCCAATTGATGCTTCATCACAATATGAGCAGTGGAATGTAAGTGTTGTGAGAAGGAGCTTTATACAAATAGAATAATATTGATAAATGTTCATTCTAAGGGCAATCATGCGAGTTACATTTGTTTGGCGTTATCCGAATCCCTTTATACATACATTTTACACGAAAAAAGAACACTCCTTTGGCAATTTTTGTTAAGTTGCATATTGAGCTGTCGCTCAATTTTTTGTTTCTTTTAGGACTTCATATTAATATACAGATAATTACAATTAACAGGCAATCCCAGAGCTAATTATTATACAATTGCATTTGAGATACTGGGTGTGTTCTATCATCAGCGTGTTACATAGCTACAGCTTTTCGCATCTGTCACCCCTACAATTGCATCCACATTCTCGGAGAGAGATAATAATGCTTAGTGAGTTGCTATATCTAATGTGACATTCGATTATCATTCGTGATACATTAAAGTGATTACAGTTGTAGAGTCAGCATCAATAATCGCTTGAATCATCCAGATTATGCCACAGGGTGTTTATATTCTTCAACTACAGTATCATAACAGAGTAAGCAGAGAGAAGCGTGTTCCACATGACAATCTTTACATATGACTGCTCCCTCCACATTGATTATTCCCCTAATAGGTACCTACACATTTTTTAAATATCCCATTGTCGAGTAAGAAACTTGATTGAACTATGTGTCCATGCAGTTCTATTGGTACGCTTGTTGATGAGTTGTTCATGTTATGATGACATATCATAATGATGTTTTGATAATCTGGAAGTATTGACTATTGAGTGACTTTTGATAGTGTCTTCTACCATGTACACTAAACTGTTTTGATATATATTGATGAGGTGTATAATGCCTTTTTGACTCTGGTAGATTTACAAACATAATAAATAACTTTACTTATCAGTCTCAACACTTTTAAATTCTATGTACATTATTGTTATAAATTCAGCCAATGTGAAATAAAATATAATAGCCTACATTGAGAACAAAGCAAACACCTCGATATAAACAAGCTTAGTTTCATCAGTTCTGTTCAGGAGTACCTACACTAGAACACTGGAATGATATTTCCACATTTTATATATAATTTTCGCATTATCATAAATCAAATTTACAAAAAAAATTAATATCTTTTTACATAAATTTATAGTATACTACTCCAATATCAAGATTACAATTCATTCTCATATAATAATTACATTTAATATTATATAGGAGCATTTATTTAAATACAAATACAATACTGAGCCGAAAAGATTTACAATAATATCAAACGAAATACACGAGTTTGTAAGCATACTGGATTTCATTTACACATTTTTCAAAACAATTGCCATGAGGCAAATTTTGCGTTGCGTGAGCATGTTCTATTAAATTAAGTATTTGATATAATTTAACAGGCACAATATGGTCCTAATGGGTGTATCCTATGCTCAGGAATGTTTAAACCACAATATCTATTTCAGCTTCCAGAACGGAGTTTGTGTATAGAACAACTGCTAGGCGTCGGATCGGAACGAAGATGATTATGATACCTTTGCTCAATAGTGATCATTTTGAAAAATGTTTGGATGAAACCAATACCAATAGAGCAATTTTATATACAATTTGAAGCCACTTTAAGCCCTTGATATTAGTCACATCTATCAATATCAATTAATCCGTAGCAATATTAATCATTGCAAGGAAGACAAGACTAGATAAATCAAATATATTATCTTATTATTGATAAACAGTACTTTGATTTTTGCATGTCATGATGAATAGCCAATATATTTAAAATAGATATTCAGTTCTGCTGGAATATTTATTTTGAATATTCTATACCTACTAGAGGTATCTTGTTGTAATCTCCTGTTCATAAGATGGTTAAGTTTTATTGTGGAAATTCGAGGATGTAAAAAAGAAGAGAAGATAGTAGATAGGAGGCAATCCGATGCACTATAACCCACTCAGAATAATGCTTTCTCGCGCCTACATCTTGGTAGATGGCCAAGAGATGTAAAAATCGATTTTTGGACCATGTTTCGTCACTTTAAGCACCAGGATCACTATGAAGTCTACAAATCTTTTTCCAAAACTGATTTTAATAGCTGATCTTTTAAATGCTTCCCTCTGACTACTGCAATAAATTAAATTTTGACAATTATCACTATCTCTCTTGTGTTTGTATATCTTACATGTATTGTGTTCAGTCTCATAACAGAATTGAACAGAGAGATACATAGTGAATTTTATTTAGCACTTAAACATATTTTGTATACGTAATTACACTAGGCCTAAATTCGTAAAAGATGACTATGTGTATGTAACGTTATTACTCTACAGCTAAGTTTAGACTACGGCATTTATTTCTATCCTGTTTATTTTAAAATGAAATTTTGTGTATTGTGTCATAGTCTAAACCTACCTTTACTCGCTAGCTCTCACACATGGCAGCACTTGTGCCTAGTCTATGGTAAAATTTTGTTACACTATGTGTACATTGTTCTAAGGACCAGCTAATTTTAACTTTATTTATTAAATATTAATTTAATACACATTATAAATTCATAAATTTAGTTACAAATTTTAGAATTAGCTAAAAGGCCTGTTTTCGCTGAAAGATCTTGTTGAAGATATTATCTAAACTCGCTAATCCCTAGAATATCCTAATAAATATTTTCCATTAGTATATTTTCTTGTATATACGAGTGTTTTTTATCTGTCAAGTACCAAAGTATATAAATTTTTTTATACCTAAATGAATATTCAACCAATTATTAAAAAACAATCAATGATAAGATTCATAGTAAGAGACCAAATTTTTATATTTTTTAGAGTTTTTAAAGTTTTATATTGTAATGTTAAAGTTATCAAGTGACGTGAAGCATCATATTATAGTACGAGAGCTGATCGACATTTTAAAACAGGTGTTTGTTTCTTTAATAATTGTTAATATGATAATTTATAATGTCTCAATCACCTTATTTAAATTATCTACAAGCTCAGGTTCTGTAAAATCAATGTGATTCTTTATAACAAAAGTAACAGTAAACCAAAAAATAAATCAAATCATTTGCAGGTAATCCACTCTTAAAGTAATTAATTTTACATTTGACAGTATTGTTTTATTAATTAAATAACATTCAGCCAACAACAATTTACATTTAATGTCGTAATTTAGTTTCGGTTTTATCATTACATAGTTTGTGATGCTTTGTTGCAAGCTAGACATTGCAAGAAAATGACTTTTTGATAAATAATAAGTAAAAGAGAAATGTGCGTTTGTCAGTTCTGTTTAGCTCCGATTTAATTATATAATGCTGTCGTAACCATTAGATCGAACAGTACCGCGTTAAAAATATTTCGAAGTATGTTTTGTTTCCATTCTTTGATTAATATAAAAAGATTTTGCCAAAACCAAAACCGCGGTTTTTATTTAAAATAAATAATAAATCACTCGGTAAGAATACCTATATGCTCAGCACAATTTCGTCGTCACAATAAAACACTCTATACTTTATATCATTTGCCATTCATTTTCGTTTTGAATGTTCAACAATAATGTTTTGCCGTCAATTGTACGAAATAAGTTCATCTCACTATATCAGTGCCAGACGGTCGGCTGGGAAGTTCGATTATTCCCTGTTTCCCCGACCGCCCGATGGTCGAACCGTGTTTGGGCAGATTGACCCGCCGATCTGGGTCCCCAAGACTCCGTGGATCCAAGATCGATCGACTCGTGGACCCGAGTTCCGTCAGATCAACCCACGGGTCAGATGGACCCGTTGAGCTGGTCGCTCGGCGGCGGGTCAGCAGCGGCGCAGTCACAGCAGACAGGCGGCGAAGAGCGCCATGGCGCGTCAGGGCGGCGGCGCGCGCTCGGGCAACGCCGGCGCGTTGTCGTCCGCTCCCATGCCGCCACCGCGCGCGCGCATCGCGTACGCGTATGTGCGGTACCTCTTTATCTGTAATACACAACGATATATTTCTAACTTATAAAACATAATAAATATATTTCCGTTGTGTAGTACCATTCACACAAGTCCTTACGGTACTATATTGCAAATTATTATGTACGTATGTTTGCTTTGCTCAGCATAACGCTGATTACTTTCTGCATTCACGGGCCATAGCCAAGTAAATGCAGTACTAGTGTGTGGTGGTGGACATTTTATTACTACTTCATTAACAACGTCACATCTTTTTAATATTTAATAGACTTACAAGATGACCCTAATAGAAATTCTTACATTGTCACACAATTTTTCTTAATTGTCATTACAATTTGATCTGCTATCTCTCTTTAATGCAATTTGCATCACGCTTTGTCCTTCTTTCCTCCACACTGGAGATGAAATACGCCACCGTGCACCTGTATGGCGTTAAAAACACCAGACACCACCACAAATATCACGTCCAACTCATATATATTGCCATACTTGTCGCGCTTATATCCGTTTACTCCCAGTGTTCTCCTAGCAATGGGCTATATTCCAGTATTAAAAATAAAAGCTTATTAAATTTAATATGATTTTTAAAGTCATCAATTGTAAATTATTATCAACTAGCTTCCGCCCGCGGCTTCGCCCGCGTGGATTTCGGACTTCAAAAATTATTCAAAATTTTAACTTACTATGTTATTCTGATATGTAAGCTATATTAATGTAAAGTTTCATGAAAATCCGTCCATTAGTTTCGGAGATTAGCCCGAACAAACGGACAAAAAAAAATTTTAAATCATAGAAAAGTGTTCTGTTACTATTTTAAAAGGGTAGTATTTAATCTTACAACTGTAAATCCACATTTTTCTATCAAAGTATTCAAAATTGCTAACAAACTGAATTGCACACTAAATTTGCGCATTAAATAAATCAAATATACTACACTGTTTGATGTTTGAAGCTAAACTATTTTACTGAATTACTATCTGTTAACTTATAATAAATCTAATTATCCTTTTAGTGCAACGAAACATTTAGTCTGTTTTTTTGGAATACGTCACCTATTAAATTGTAAAGAACATGAGTTATTCTAAGTAAAACACCGGTTAATCAGTCATGTTTTAAATTTGGGTCTTCTGACCCACTATGATTAACTATTACAAGTGGTCGATCCAAATTCCAAGTATAAAATTGGACCAAGTGTTCCGAGTGCAAATTAAAAAAAAATTCCCAACAACCTAACAACTTCGAACCTATCGGGGTAAATTTGGGTCTTCTGATTCACTATGATTAACTATTAGAAGTTGTCGATCCGATTATGAAATGGGACAAGTGTTCCGAGTGCAAATAAAAAAAATATCCTAACAACCTAACAACTTCGAACCTATCGGGGTAAATTTGGGTCTTCTGATCCACTATGATTAACTATTACAAGTTGTCGATCCGATTATGAAATTGGACCAAGTGTTCCCAGTGCAAATAAAAAAAATATCCTAACAACCTCGAACCTATCGGGGTCAATTTGGGTCTTCGGACCCACTATGATTAACTATTACAAGTTGTCGATCCGATTATGAAATTGGACCAAGTGTTCCGAGTGCAAATAAAAAAAAATATCCTAACAACCTAACAACTTCGAACCTATCGGGGTAAATTTGGGTCTTCTGACCAACTATGATTAACTATTACAAGTGGTCGATCCGAGTATAAAATTGGACTTGGATTGGGGATTGGAAATTCGGTGATAATATTGGATACTTTAGTGTGCAAATCAGTATTTTTGTTATATGGCGAGTAATTTTGTTTTAGAATGCTTATATCTGTGGTTTTAATAAGATTTTCGTAGTAAAATTAGATAAATAAAGTCGCTAACTCTGATATACTTTAGACATTTTATTATACTACACATTTAGTTATACAATTATTTAATTTGATAAACAGTCATTTATTTGATATGATGGTACATTATTAGTGGATAATTGTTGTTTGCTTAAATTTTAAATAGAGGTGCAATTAAAAATTCCCCATTTTAAAATCGCCCTCAATTAGTTTTTCGTAAATATATTCAATGTACAGACATTAAAATTTTACTGTTTTATTAATTACTTTATTTTAAAATCAATTTTTTAAAATACGTATTTTTATTCACACGAAATGACCCGAAATTTCAAATTGACAATGACGTAACACATGCATGAGCCAACAAATCACAGAGACTGCATTTCGAAATTTCAAAATGTAACTTTTTTTTCAGTATTTTTTAATATGCACAATAAAATATATTTCATTCATTCGTTCATAGTACTAGCCACTTGTCAAATTTCTAGCTCAACTTATGGATATGTCAACTGACAATAATAACAAAAAAGTTTTAAATAGTATACTGGTAGTATTCGGAACGCTATCAAGCTAATACGTCCCAAGACGCCATTTTGCTTGAAGAAGCGTTTTCGCGGGTTTTATAAATTATGAATCTTTAATTTGAAAATTTGAGATACATACTTAGAATTAAAAACAATAAATTGTATAAGTTCCTTGATCACTCATAAACAATCTGGAGTGGTTTTGACACTCAAATTGACAAGTAGCGCAGTAGTACAGGGGTCGAATTAGTGGGCATGTCGCGTGTTCGAACCTCGCCTTGGTCATGGATCTATGTATTATATGTATTTATTAAAAATCTTAAATATATAAAATTTCTCAAATTTATAAAACATTAAATATATTCCGTTGTCTAGTATACTAGTACCATTTTAATAAGTTACATCGATGTACCTGCGCAGAACGCATAATTTTGAAAGGCGCGAAAATATTTCAGCCAATCAGCAGGCTCTACTTTTGCGCGGAAAATTCTTTGTCTGCCATTGGCCAAACGAGAACGCGCCATATTGACAAACGCCATTTCTTTTAGTCTAGTGTCAACTTTCATTCAGTCCAACGTAAATTGTCATTCATACTAACTTTAGTCGTATACGCATACACTTGAGGACAAAATTAATAGTTACGTTTATTATTTATTTTATTTACAAATGTCTTCGCTTAAAAGAGGACGGCCTATAAAAAGCCAAGCCAGGTAAAAATTATACATAATGTGCATCAATTCATGAAAAGTGAATCTCAGCTATCTAAAAATAAAGTATTCACTAAAGATGATTTCCAGAACGTTATGGAACGTACTGCACGAGCGACTGGAATATCGCGAAAGACAGTTAGTGTTATCCTGAAAGAATCGTGTGCGGTTGTTGCGTCAACAAGTGGCCCTGCTTTCAGCACCCCTAAAAAAGGGACTCCCAAACTACACGAAACGCGACAACAAATATTTCACATAACGGTGGTATCATATAAACGAGAGGTATAATATTCCTGGTCGTGCCTGTTCAGT
>LUGF01025477.1:171204-197612 GCA_001625245.1 Calycopis cecrops
GCTGAAATGCAGCTGAATTAATCGGTACTGGTAGAGACATTCCTCTTGCGCACAACATGGCTGCGATTATTATGGTTATGGGGATATATTTGGCGGATGGACTGAAAGAGAGCGTCAAATCAGCTAACGTTAAGATGTGAGGATTTTTTTTATAGCATAGGAGATAAACGAGCAGTTGGGTCACCTGAGGTGAAGTGATCACCAACGCCCACAGACATCCGTAACACCAGAGGTCTAACGGAGGCGTTGCCGATCTTTGAGGAAAGAATAAGCTATTTTCCTATTTTTTTTTTATTTTACCTCGACCACTGGTTTTCCCCCCTGGTATACAATAAAAATGTCATTCAATGTAATCCATGTTATAATATGTTCAGATTACCTATACATGCATATAAATACATAGGAAAGATAACACAATAACAAATTCATGAATATAAACTACATAATATTCTACATTTAGTTAACAGATTATGTAAGAGTTATTTAAAAAATGTACCTAATTATAAAAACACATTTTTATTTACTTATTTATTGTATTTGCTAACTAGGCTGCATTTTTACTTACGTTTCATTATGACATAAAAAAATATGACACAATGCGTTAAAAAGCCCAATTGTGTTATTAAAACTTAATATAAACATTTTAACTAACTTATACTAATGACTAGCTGCGCCCCGCGGTTTCACCCGCGTAACTTTCGATCTCGTGGGAATATCGGGATGAAAAATAGATGTTGGCCGATTCTCAGACCTACTCAATATGCTCACAAAATTTCATGAGAATCGGTCAAGCCGTTTCGGAGGAGTATGGCACCGAAAACTGTGACACGAGAATTTTATATATTAGATGTTCTGCTCACTAACTAAACATGGTTTGGTAAATTTAAAAGAAAAATATCATGTGTTGGAACAAAAATAGATTTTTATAGTCAAAACGGACAATGATTATGTCATTAAAATTATACTGCCGCCGTACAGTGAATGTCTTTACCTTACACGAGAATGAACAACATTTTATGATTTCATAGAAGTTTCCATTGTAGGACATAAAACTTGCGCGTGTGCCTGCCTGATATACTGATCGAATGTAAAGGCTAAACAATCTATTATGATCTAAATCGTCTATGGTCGGGTACTTTATATATTTAACAACGTAAGCATATTTTGCCCCATGGATAGCTGCACTGCCTCATTTGTAAGAGCTCCAGCCGTGCATATGCAAAAAAAGAGGAAAAATAAGACTTAAAAAGTTAAATAAAATTACATAATTTTTTATCGAAAAGTAACTGTCATCTAATCGAATATGTTTCATGTTTAAGTTGTATTCAAAAAAGAATTCGAAAAAAAGATTTCGACATTACTGAAAAATCCGTTGAACAATCGCGAAAGTTACGCTGGCGACCCACTAGTTTATCATTAATATAAGGCTAAAATCGTTTAAGGATAACAACAGTATAAGGGGGCAGACGAGCAGTCGAGACCATTTGAATCACTATCGAAGCCAATAGACATCCGTATAGAGCAGTCTTTCCCAAAGTGGGCGATAGCGCCCCCTTGTGAGCACTAGATGCTCAGAGGGGGGCGGTAAGGGGCCAGAAACGACATAATTGTCTTTGAATATCAAGGTGTAATAACTAATAAGGGAGCAATACGAAGTAACTGATTTTCAAAGAGGGCGTTAGACGAAAAAGTTTGGGAACCTGTGGTATAGAGGCTATACATATGCGTTGCTCTTCTCCCTCCTCAATGGCCCCTTAGTGTCTAATCTTACATTCTGTTACAGTATAATGACGCATGTTGAAAACAATTTATACAGTCCGACGTCTGTACGAATTGTTATTCAGCCTGATGATGGTCCCACCTCTCAGTTATGATGTCACGACGAATTCAATTACGAAATGTTGGTGTGCCAACTCATCATTAACGGATAATTAATTCTGTACTATAATTAATTATTATTCAAAATGTGTAGTTATTGCAAAATCAATTAAATGGACTAGCATGGGTAGAGATAATAAGATACTTGATTCTTGTTGTCCTAAGTAGTTAATATTAATGGTTGTACTATACAAAAAAAAAACTTATTTGACACCTTAAATCCAGAAAAAACTATAATATAAAATTATAAGAATTTATAACATTAAAGCAAAAATGCTGTCCGCTATGTGAAATGATTATTTGCTTTCTAAAGTCATATAATTTGTAAATAAGTACAACATTTGACACTAGTAACTTCGGGAATTTCTCCTTTAGTGTGCGGTTTCTATGCAATATACATTGAGTTATAATAATAACTCAATGGCAATATATAATTATGGAGCTCGCTTTGTCATAAAAAAAATAAATGACAGTCCACCTCTAGATACATTTTCTAATTATGCGCTGCTACACTGGCACACGACACGGCTGAAGAGCATTACATCTAACTGCGGATGTCACCTCTAAAATGTTCTCCAACGCTTTCTGTTTCCTTCTATCGTCTCCAGGCCATCATTCAGCAGCCGATTACCCTAATAGTGTTGTGACACACGCGAGCTATTTGCATCTCGAATAGAGTAGGGATAAATCCTGCGAGAGCCGGAGACAAATCACAAATATAAAAACCACAGCTGCCAATTCACTTATCAATTAATAAAAGATCGATTTGTAACTGTTCAAAATACTTATATTAATGAACGAATATATGCATACCAAGCAAACGCATACCAAGAGTGTAGTACCTACAAAAATTGGAAAAATGTTAATTGGCTACAAACGCGTTTTTTTTCCAGTTCCAAATATTAGTTATGGCGGCAAATCGTACAAGGTGGGATAACTAATCCAGCATCAGTCTTTATAGGTTCACTTTTGCTGCTGCTAAGCATATTTTAATTATATTATAAATTATAATAAAAGGACTTTAAAAATGAATGCAATGATTCTCATGTTATTTTAAAGTATTCCGAAGTTTTATAAAAAATAAACACTATCATAATAACTGCTAATTTGTTGATAGGATAAGTAAACGCAGCAATCAGACATAGTCCGATTGTTAAACGAATTAAAAGAACTATACTTTTATCTCTGTGTAGTTCAATCGCTTATTTTGTCGAAGAAGATTCGTTCGTTCAATTATCGTGTCAGTGCATTGAGGATCGCGGAGTACTGAGCGATTGAATGAAAGACAAGTCAAGAGGACCGATCGCACATAGCATAGTACACGCTGGTATTTCGAGGGCGGAGGTTGCAAATTATGATGGCACTCCACCTTTTTCCTTTCATTTAAATTTAAATATTATCATTATTCAGTTCGTTTAGAAAATTCTCCTTGCTTTAAGTTCATTTAGAAAATTAAAGCAAGAAGAGTGATGCCCGGTTCGTAATCACAGTTCTCAAACGACTGTGTCATAAGTTCATAATGAACCAATTGATCAATTGAACAGGTCGTACCAATGAAGTCTTTATCAATATATTGACTAAACAAACGACACATGCCTAATGTAGATGGCTAAATAAGCGGACGTAGAGTATAACGTGTACTAAGATTTTAAAAAAGATATACGAAAAGCCCTATTTTCATTTTTTATATTATTCTTCTTGTATAATTTTGATTGAAAACTTGAGAATTGAGATTACCTACTCGGATAGGTAGGCATGTTGTAAGTTGTAACGTTGCTGGGGAAGCGTTAATGGATGAATAAACGACTTTGATCTCGAAACGGCTTAACAATATGTATTCATTTTCTTATGGATAAGATTGTGCTTCATTAAATTGTTCGTCGGTCTTAAAAAAATCGTGCAAAAAACAATTTGATGTCCATCAATGTCCATTGAAAAGAATAAGAAATAAATTTTCATAAATCCACCTTTACAAATATCACAAAAAATAGCCCCACCCGACATCACATCAGACTAGATTAATTATAAAAACATTCAATAAAATAATGTGGCTTATTTACACAAACTCTACACGGAATAAACTCATGAATAAAGGCAATACAAGAAAAAATAAAAGCAAATCAAATAAGATTCACTTTATATTATTGTGAGAACTCGTTAATCCAGCTTTGTTTTTCTACTTTCGTATAACAGTACTGTCGAGCTATTTTAAGTCATTTAGGTTATTTATAGATACAATTGCCTCTGACTACTCGTTATCGACTCGCTTGACTGTCAATGAATTTGAAGTTACACATAAATACGGGCCATTCTTATATCTCGCTGCGAAACAAGTGTCCTCTCACAGACGTTCAAGCACACTAACCTCAGAGAAGTGGTAGAGTCAGCTAATTAACTACCCACTGTTGGAGATCTCTAACCATCCGCTAGCCGTCCACTACGGGGACTAGCGGCTCTTAAATGTTTTTAAAAACGTTTTTTTATTCAAGACTTGATGTGGTCAAACGATCATCAATCTTTATGCCATCACTGGGCGTCGTTCAAGCTGATATATTACTCGAGCATTGAGAATACATCGATTTAATTAGTATTTACGTGCGCCATTAGATAAATCGTATTTCCTTATTAATTTGCGAGATGTTGCCAAGCGAAAACGTCATTATAAATACTAGTTGGCATATCGGAGACTTTCTATTCTTAAACTACTGAATCTATAAATATTTATCAACTTTTGTAAACGACACAAATAATTAACGAAATCGCTCAAAACAACGGAGATAACAAAATGCCCACTTGCCTTGTTATGTCCCCGCTCTGGATGGACTCATTTATATTCCATGCGTTTCACCAACTTTGAAGCGCATTAAATGCCACACTTGTGCTGCATTTATAACATAAATTAGCTGCATTTGTCGATATTACACACAATATAACGAAGGATAAACAGTATCGCAACTTCCTCCCGATGTCAATGATTCACTGGCGAACACCACAACTGGTTCCACGATAAAAACTAGAATTTGTTGTATACCGTAATCCACTTTTTGCGACACGTCCTGGGGTCCGTTTCCAACGTATCGAAAATATTTGAAAGCACTCTCTTGTTTTAGATGGGAGCGTACGCGCTCGCGCTCGCTCGGACCGCCGACGCGACGTCAACTGTTATCAACCGGGGAGGGCTAACGGAGCTTAGGAGATAAATTAAATCAGGCTCCGATAAAAGGGCACCGGAACTCGGAATTGGGTAGATGCGACCGGCAGAAAGTACTAAGTGCTCTCAGTGCATGTCCGACGTTCGTTAGTACAAAGACGTATGTGGGACGATCTTTTGACGGCTTTATTAATCCAATTTCGTCAAGGTGATACAAAACGTTTAATAAAGGACAGTTTACACGTGTTTTGCTATCACAATTCATCCAGAGAACATACTTGTAAGAAAATTATTTTTATATTACCTCTACCAAATCATGTCTGACATTAGCCATAAAATAACTATGGCATTTTTAGTGTCGTAATAGTTCAACAAAATATTACCTATTGAAACATAGAGAAGGTAATCTAAGCCCCATTCAAGTATCGCAATTAAGTAATTCGCCAAATCTCTAATTACAAAAATTAAAACATCTACTGTATATACATATATAACTGCTGAAGAGTTTGTTCCTTTTGTTGTATGTGCTAATATCTATGCTAATATCTAGGACTACTGGTCCGAATAGAAAAATTCTGTCAGTTATAGTCCGTTTATCGGGGAAGGCTTATAGGCCATACCATCACGCTACTACGAATAGAAGTGGAGTAAGCGGGTTATGGATAGGATTACCTCTACCTCTTAGCTGTCTAAATCCGGGAGAAAAAACCATTGATTACACAAGGGAAAAAATACTTTTTTTTTTTGTTGAATGGAGTTTAATTTCTGTTGTTTACTAATTTGAGATCGCAGATTTTAAATGGGAGCTACTGCAAAAAAAAAATATTTTTTAAGATATTTTTCTACCACTTTTGCCATGATTATTCTTCTACATAACCATACCAAATTACACCTTTCTAGTACTTGTAGTCTCTGGAATAAAACCGCGCACAGACAGTCGGATATGACGAAACTATAAGGGTTCCTCGTTTACTGCGGGACCCTCAAAAGGTTCCTATTTCCGCCTTGACATGTTCTTCACGAAACGACGACTTCTTCTAAACGATTTCTTTCCTTTTCATTTCGACTTAGCGTGTCGTTACTTATGAATAACTTGATATTCCGGGAGAATTTTAAATTCCTTTCAGGAGACGGGAGATTTTAATTTTCAGTGCTTAAATCCGGGAGACTCTCGGAATTCCGGGAAAGGTGGGAACCCTAGTTATGGGGGTAAAACCGCCAGGCGTTGCCAGTTATGTACAACAGTGACATGATGAGTGATTATAATTACACAGATAGCAAAAAAGAGCTATTTATAGATGCTGTAATAATTTAGGAAGATAATATGCTGTTCAGTACGACAGGATGTGTGTTTAAATTGATTAGGCCGACCTTGAGACGTAGATCATCATCATCAGCCTATTGCAGTCCACTGCTGGACACAGGCCTCTCCCATAGCACGCTATATACATATAATATATGAAGACGTTAATAATATTTAATACATATTCCTATCACAGTTGTTTTTTTGGCCCTGAACTTATACTCTGTGGAAGCGAAGATAAGCCCAATCAGTTTCATCGGATAGCTGTAAGTGCTCGTCGGGCTATAAGAACCTACTATCCGCAGATTGAAGAAATGCATCCTGATATCGTGACTTAAGTATTTGAAATAGCTAATTTAGTTTATTATCATGATCGCGGGACCGAGAAGTCTCTTCTCCCCAGACTTCTTAAAATAGCAAAAGCAACCATCATGATATCAAACCTCTGTCCTTCCAACATGGTGGTTTCTCCATAATAATTAAATTAAATTAAAAACTAATTCTCCATAATACCTATTTGTGGATATTATACAGACCACGTTAGCCTAACCCCGTGACAAGTAAAGTAAGGACTTGCGTTATGGGTTACTCTACACTACAGTCTAGACATCGGAAATATATTTAATATTTTTTTATAATTTTCGGAATTTTATATATTTAAGATTATTATTAAAGAAATATATATAATACCAATAAAACATCGACGATTTAGGCGGAATTCGAACCAGCGGCTTGCCGCAACATGCTCCACCTACCCGACCTGTTACTACTGCGCCAGCCGGTGGTACCATAACAGTTTCAAAATAGAGAACTAGCTGCGTCCCGCTGTTTCACCCGCGTAAATTTCGATCCCGTGGAAAATAGAAATTCATCTCATGGCATCCCATAGGAATATTTATTTGGGATAAAAACTATCCTATATGTTAATCCAAGTTACTCTCTATGTGTGTGCCAAATTTCATGAAAATCAGTTCAGCAGTTTTTGCGTGAAGGTGTAACAAACAAACAAACATACAAACTTTCTCATTTATAATATTAGTAGAATATTAAAGTGGTAGCTCGTAGTTAACGTAGTGATATTCGATGGCTGTCGGATCACGAGCTTTAATCCGACACTTGAATTTAAAGCGCAATATATGCACAGCTTATGAAACCGACAAAATTTGTTCAGTGGTTTGGATTTGATTTGCAAGTTGCAGTTATTGTACATTTATCGCACATCCGAATGAATGAAGGAACGAAATATAGGTACATTATTGTGCACACAAATTAATATAAAACAGTAATTATTAACATTATTAAATTAATTTCATTCTTTTTAACTTCAAATTAAAGTCACTTTGACAAACATCAGAAAAAACATAATTGAATAAAACCTTATGGTTTTCTTTACATAAATATCTGAGAAAACGAAGACAGCACAATACTAGTGCTATTAATTATTAAGTATAGCTGTAAAGCTAGTAATGGCTACGCTCCGCGGTTTCACCCGAGTAAGTTTCAATCCCGTGGAAATATCGAAATGAAAAATAGATGTTGGCCGATTCTCAGACCTACCCAATAGGCACGCAAAATTTCACAATTCCACAAAACTCTGGCTACAGCGTACCAGAATATTAATATGCACTTAAAATCGCTCGCTTCCACTGGGCTTAATTATAGCCTGTATTAGTTAATTTCTATTATGGTAGGTAAATCTAATGGCTTTATTTATACTGGCTTGACATCAATGGACGTAACCAATATCCACTATCATCGTGGTTTCATATAACCACACCACTATATTATGTGCTATGTGCATATTCACTATTATCCATTTAAGTTATAGCGAGAATATTCTATGCTCTACCAGCCTATGTGACGGAACGCAGGTCGAGGATTAAGAATGCAAGGCAAAATGATTTCCATTGTTCTACTTCAAGTTGGCAAATGAGGCAGTAGTTAAAATAGTTGAATTATATAAACTCCGTGCGGTCTTTTCAATGCGAAATATAAAAACTGCAATTTGGAACACACAGTTGTTGCAGTTGTTACAGTGCAATTAAGAGTTTGTAGAGACCAGGTTGAATAACGTTTAACAGTTACAAGTCTGAATGTATTTTTCTAATGTATCGTTAGAAAAATACGTTCAGACTTGTAACTGTTGAGTCCAGGTTGAATAACGTTTAACAGTTACAAGTCTGAATGTATTTTTCTAATGTATCGTTAGAAAAATACATTCAGACTTGTAACTGTTAAGTCCAGGTTGAATAACGTTTAACAGTTACAAGTCTGAATGTATTTTTCTAATGTATCGTTAGAAAAATACATTCAGACTTGTAACTGTTGAGTCCATCACCACAAGACTACATCTGAGACTACCTACTAAATATAAAGGCGTAAAGAGCAGTGCGAGATCAGTATGACAGAACGAGCATGGATAAATAATAACCTGCTGGCTTATCACCGTGCGGACAAGCCTGGAGATGTCAACTTCGCCGTGTCACCACTCACCAGTGTTCTACGTCTACTACAGGATATGAATATGCAACACCTAAAAATTCAAATCACAATACATTAGAGCCACAGCACAAGCGACTTTTAGACGCGGAGACTGGCGACTTTGCGATTGTCGCACTATTCAGCGACTCTCTGCGACCGGTTGCAGTAGTCGTGCGACTCTCGCGACTGCATTTAGACGTTAATTGACATACCTTGGCGACTAAGTCGCCGCGTCTGGCGTCTTGAAGCGCTAGTCGCTGCATCAGCTTCTAAAAAGCGTCAAGTCGCCGCGTCTAAATGTCGCCCTTAATAAAGCAGTTTAAAACTATCGTAAGCTAGTTATACTAACAATCGCTTTACTGTCTAAGACCTAGACACTGGGCATTATAACGGCCCGAGTTTCAGCGTGTGCAGCACATGTGCAATCAATATAGCATCTAGATTACAATGTTTGTGAAAGGCAATACGCACGAGCACCAGTTATATAAGTGCGCGATACAATCGTCACGAACCTCTCCCATGTGTCACGCCTACAAACTATCAAAGCCTACGCTTCCAGCTATTAGCGAGGAATCTTTCTAATTTTTCATCATTTGCGTCTCGTCCGTCGATATTTTACGCCCACTGTGCGGAAAATAAGTACCGCGTCAGTATCATCATCTCTTACTGCCGTTGAATGCTGTCAAAGAATAAATTTGTTATTTCTTGGGCTCAGCGCCACCCACGGCCACTGTTCTGCTACTATTTTACCTTTACCAGCTGGTAAGATGCCATATTCTAGGACACCTAGTGGGATGAGGGGGATAGCGCTTTTCTGATAAGTTTAAGTTGTGATGTTATGAGTTCACGTGACTCTGTTAAAGAATCTGGATGGTGCTGTTCCTACCTCTCAGCTACATTGAATGATTTATTATTACATTTCTTATAGATTTTTTTGGGTCTGTGGTTAATTGTAAGACTCCACCGTTGTCATAATGCTGTGTAATGCTTACAATTACTTTGCATACATACATAATATTTTATATCGAGGTAATTCTGCATAAAAATATAATAAAAGATAATATTTTCAATGTTTAGGTATTAAATATTTGTATTCTGTTCTACCGATGTGTGCATGCAAGACTGAAAGCATTAGAGGCCCTTACAATCGAAAAATGTTTAGTCTTATTTTTTAAACTATTTTTAATTTATTTATTATTTTAAGTGTTCAGTAGGTACCTCAACAGAAAAAACGGATCTTCTATAACATTACTTTGTTTTTCGTGTGCTTGTCTGTTTGTCAGTGTGTGCCAAGTGTCTGCCTTTGCTGCCACTTCCAGTCTATATATTACATGCCTATTCTTCATTATTTTACACGAATTTCAGTTTGATCTGCTATGTCATGAAGCACAGAAGAGATCCCTTTTAAGTCAATGCAAAAGTAAAGTAAACGTAAAATTATCTTAATGACAAAAAATCCCATGCAAAACCAGGACAGCTTAGTTATTTATATTACTAATATAAAATTTTACTTATTTATTATTTGGTATTATGTGGAGGTAGGTACTGATTTAGTCATTCATTGCTACCTGTCAATATAACTCAGATGCATTCTCAGAAAAACTTTATTACATACAACCCACTTAAAAAAACTATATAAATCCACTTAAAAAACAACCTGAAACGCTTGCCACCCATAACGTAATACACTTTTAAGAGCAATTATGTAAGATTGTATTGTATTCACTGTAATAATTGTGTTAAAGTGTTTGGAGATACATCTGTTAGCAGTTAAACTAAAAAAAAATATATTTTTACATGAATATTAATATGCGTATATAATGACGCTAATTCCCCTTTAATATGCAAGTTATTAATGTTATATTATACATCGTTTTGTATAATAACAACATTATAGAAGGAAAAAATGCGATTGCTAATATAATGGTTTTGTCAGTGGTTCTTAGCGTTTGTTCAATCATTTAGAAACCTGAGTAGAGTCCGCGATCATATTATTTTCTATTATTTCAGATGTTCTTGTAATAACAGTATCGCGAAACACCAAAACAGGAAAAGAAGCACACCCACTTCTAGGAAAATACTTAGTTATTCAATTACAATTATTGTTATTTTTTTATAAATAATTAATTATATTATAAGTCGTGCACTCTTATTTATATTTATTTAGCTTGTTTAGTTTTAGTTTTCAAGATGATAACATTAAGTAAATGTTTGTTTACCTACTCAATCTCTTATTCACATAACTCATTCATCTGAATTAGTTTATTTATATCATATTGTTTATTACAAGGTAATCAAAAGAAACAGAAAACAATGTTATATTAACTTCTATAATCTTTATTAACAGCCATTGTACAATGACTATAAATGACTTTAACAGACATAATATCGACGGTTCAGTTAGTAAGATGTTTACAAATATGACAATTATAGAATACATAGGCGTCTGTTACGAAGAACAATATTATGTAAATAATGCATACGATTTAATTTATGCTATGTGGAAAAAAAATATGATGGGGTGTTTTGCCGATAGTTTTTAGCAACATTATGTTAAGAGACAGTCTTTCCCAACGGACTTTTTTTATATTTTATATGAAAATAATTAATGTCAAATGTATGTATAACATGAGTACAGTCGACAATTATTGTTTGTAGATAACAATTTTTTATCTTGTTGTTTTATTATGCAATATTTTTAAATTTTATTTACTCTTATCTTTCTGCATATCTACGGCTGAAGTTCTTAAAAATTAGACCATAGCTGATTTTTTAGCTATCCTTCCATAATTTCTGGGGCGAAAATCGACTTAACCTATTTCATGTATTTAGTAATTACTCGCGTCACCAATAGTTCTGATGCAGTCGGTTGAAAAAAATGTTGAACCATGTTTATAATCTTCATACAAGGCATCCAGATAGACCATATCCCAATCCTCACATTGGATGTAACTATTGGATGGATGGGATTGGACTATATGGAAAAATTGCACAAAATTCAACAGTATAGCGCCGAGCTTTTTTTCGGTTTGTAGGTTTTTTTTATGGTATACGGGGGGACATTTCATGACTACCGACGCCCATAGACATCCGCATAAAGATAAACAGGATGCGTTGCTCTCCTTCGTGCTCCCACCTTTATAGGCCAAAGGCTACGTACACACCACAGGAAACGCGATAGCACGGCCGGCACTTTACGCCGATCTCGTTTAAGCGAGAAGTGCATCCCCGGTCGTGCCGACCCAATTCGTCTACATGGATGCAGCGTGGCACAGCCTCTTCCTAAAGGTTTGTTACTATACCAGTCCACATAATCCACATTTTTAATTTAACTTTTCATAGATTATTTGAAAACAGAATTCAATTTTTCTACAAAAATATTCAAATAAAGATATTGCAAGAAATGCAAATACATTTTTTCGCCTGGAACAAGAGAAAGGAACCCATCGAGATGTAAACTAAATTTCCGGCGATAGGAAGGGATGGAAAGTTCTCCGACGCCAGCAACGGTGCCATCTTATAATAAATAATGCATTTCAATCGTGTACATGCTCCGAATATACCCGAGTCGTATTGTTACGAGACAATAACGAATAAAGTCTACTAAGGTTTATTCGAAGGTGAATCATTATTTAAAACTAGCTCTGTCCCGCGGCTTCACCCGCGTCACATAATAAACAAACTTCACTCCCCTGTTTCCTAATTTTTAGGGGGTTGAAATTTTTTAATCCTAAAACTTGTGTGTGTGAGCTCGTGCAAACGTGCTGATGAATAGCCTGGAATGCAGATGGGCAAAGTCCTAAGACGCCTAAATATTTTCCATAATTTCATCTCTAGGGTAGCGTGAGGAAATAGACAATTATTTGATATTTATATCGATGAAAAATTATCAATCGTTTATGACAGGTTTACGCAAGTGTTATAATATTGCCAACGCCGATACACGAAATATTTATAAGTACACTAGCGTAATATGATTCACACCAGACAGATGGCTAAGTAAGGCATTGAGACTTTGCCGAATACACGGTTTTGTAGAGACGCCTTTTTTTAACTAAAATGAAATGAAAATGTTTTTATTCAAAATAGAATAATTATAAAAATAGCTTTCTGAACGTCAACAATTACATTTCTCACCGGTTCAACCCTAGCCTTGTCCTGAGACGAACCGCCGAAACAAACTCAGCGGGACTGTACCTTAATTGTATTACCGGAAGGTCCGACTACGCGTTTGCCTTATGGCTTAGACTATAAAAATGTATCTGGTATAATATAGCAATCACCAATAATTAAATGTTCCTTGTCCGATGTTGTGAATAATTGGACCAATATGAATTGATAGCGGACGCCCCCGCAACTTCGTTTACGTGAATTCATTTTTATACCGCAGTCGGTTAAAGTCTCTAGCCTTCCTCGCTAAATGGACTAATTAATACTGGAAGAATTTTTCAAATCGCACCTGTACTTCCAGAGATTAGCTCTTCCAAACAAACAAACAAACTCTTCAGCTTTTATTATGAGAGATAACAAAATAGAAGAAAGAAATTAGCAAAATATCAACAATGACAGTGGATATATACTCCACTATTGCTGTGAATGAAAAGTAAGGCAAATCGGTGCCGGTGGTGGCCAGATGGAACTCTGAAACGGTAACCAACATTAGGCCAGGGTATATGTGAACTACTACTATCGCGCTGATTTCCAGGCAGCCGGACAGTCCCTAAGGAGGAGGAGTCTGGCCTTTTCACCGAGGCCAGCCTGTAGCTGGAGGCGCCCTGTTGCTTTCAGATCCGGGGCGCTCCAATTATAGCGGCTGAAGGCACCCGCAGGGGTTTAGTCCCAATCCCAGTAGGTAAAGCAAACCCAGTTGTCGAGCCCGACACTGTACCCGGTTGACCCACCCGGGTTTCCTGGGTAGCGTGCGTAAAGGCATTCCCCTGCGTTACAAAAAAAAAAAAAAGGGCATATGTATTGCGCCAGATTTCCAGACGGCCATACCATGGCGATATTATAAACATATTCATATTTTAATTTTTATCGTAGGTAGGTATAAGGAAGCAAACAAGTAGCTAGACCCCTTTGATTAGTACAGACACCGAATGAGATACGCATAATTGCTAGGTGTATCGGGCCCCTTTACTCCAAAAGGAAAACCAAGAACCGCACGAAAATCGACTGCAGAACTGTCACTAAAGAGAACCTGCTGTGGTATCATGCGCGTACAGTTCAGCTACAATGCAAAATGGTAACCTCGTACTATTCGAATGAAACTACCACACAAAGGCAACTGTATTTCGATTGTCTGCGCATCGGATCGGGGTAACTCGTGCTTATGAATTATACAAAACTTTGGAAAGATGCTCCTACCAAACTTAGTATGACATTTTGACAGTTTTCAGATATGTACTATACGGACGTTAGAATGGCATAAAGCGCTATCCTTTGAGAAAGTTGTTTTAAGTCTTTTCCATTGAGTTTTATGTGAGTATATGTTTGAAAGTTAAAAAAGTATTTTACATCAAGTATAAGGTTGAAAATACTTTTATTTCTAATACAAAATTGAGTATTTCTTGTTTTAATCTCGAGATTAAAGACGAAGTACAAAAGAGCACCGCAACAAAAAGGTATTTATTTAGAACAGAATAGCTCAGATTTGTTCGATGAGAATGTACATTTTTAATATAATAAAATACATAATAGGATACAAATAATGTTTTATAGACATCGTGTTTTATAGAACATCATGTTACCAATTTCTATCTGATGAGCAGCCTATTGATGGTAAAAAAATGGCATAATATTGTATGATCACATGAAATATAAATTTGCAGGTGTCATTTAGGGAAATTTATAAGTACCAACATGTCACCAGTGATGCAGAAGTACCTACATACTAGTTAAAACAGACAAACGTTAGCTCTTATTTATCCTACTAATATTATAAACGCGAAAGTTTGTATGTTTGTTTGTTTGTTTGTTACTTCTTCACGCAAAAACTGCTGAACCGATTTTCATGAAATTTGGCACACACATAGAGAATAACTTGGATTAACTCATAGGATAGTTTTTATTCCGAAAAATGTTCCTATGGGATGCTATGGGATGATTTTCTATTTTTCAGGGGATCGAAATTTACGCCGTAGAAAATAAATGTTGTTGACACCATATATTAAGACAGTCCGAATGAAATAAATGTGGGTGTGTTTCATGGCAATTTATTAGTACGAGCCACCAGGCATGCATGAGTTCAGTACAAGTTATACAGGACTGACGCATCTAACGAGTTATCGGGAAATCGAAAGCGATGCCGTATATCTGTAGTGCTTGTACAGATAAGGAGAAACGGGTAGAGATAGAAAAGCTTACATTTTTACAAACCAACCGGCCCAGCCTTTCTAATTTTAACGAACTCGCAAGAGAGGGGGAGAATGCCGTGCACAGTTCATTACCCGGTGCACAGATGGATAAGGGCACTACATCGTATGCCCTGTTCGCTAGCTACTGTGAAGGGTCAAAAGTTATACGGCCATAGATTGCCTTTCGTCTAAGGGATGTCACTTCATCACTTATCAATAGTGTGAAAAAAAAATATTTCTGCCAATTTTGCAAGTCACAGAAATCTTTTCAATCAAAATACATGATCTCATGCCATAAAATTACAATTAATTTTGCACGTTATTTCCTTCCGCGAAACCGCTGTCGCGATGTTCGTCATAGTAAGCTAGTTCGTCACAGCTAGTATGACGTCATCCACGGCGTTCGCAAGCTAATTTGCTACAATAAAAATAATGTCGTCCTAGCCGATTTCGGCTACGGCGGCTGTCTATATAGACGAGCCATCTGCGCAGGACATATTATGTTTAGCAGATTATGACTCTGATTATTTGATATTACACTTTCCCTTTTACGGCCGAGAAATCAATGCTTCACGGTTGATATATTAGAATCATTGTGATTGAAATGAATTAATATCACAAGTATCTGTAAGGCCTGGGTATGCAATTTGAGGGTGGTTAACACTACAGCTAAATCAATCTATTCTGTCGGGGTCATACAGACCGTGATAGTCTTCTTTTTTTTTACGTGGGGATACTCTTTTCTGAGCTTCCACTTGATCTGGGTTGAGACTTGAGCCCCAGTGGTATTCCATGATTCCCAACGTAGTAAGGACAGACTTGACTTGACTTGTTGGTAAGAGGCAGTGCCACACTGCATGCTTGCATGCAGTCGAATTGGGCCGGCACGACCGGGGAGGAACCTCTCGCTTACACGAGACTGGCGTAAAGTGACAGCTGTGCTGTCGCGTTTCGTGCGGTGTGTAAGTAGCCGGTGGCCCATGGAGGTGGGTGGAGAAAAGAGGGCAGCGCATCTGTATAGCCTCTATGCGGATGTTTGTGGGCCTCGGTAGTCATGAAAATGGCTCCGGCTGCTCGTTTGCCCTCCTATATCGTAAAAAAAAAAAGGACTATCGGCTAAAACCACGCGGGTATTACGCAGAACGTAATAGAACAGAAAAGAGATATACAATCTCTTTTCTGTATGGTATGTGGTGAAATGTTTCATTTTTAAACCCGCTAATATTGTTGTAAAATAGTACTGCATAATGCATTAATAAATTAATAAAACGCTTTAGTGTTTGCATAATTTTATAGGCTAGGTAGTAGAATAGTCAAGCAAAATAAGAATTTGGCAAAGAACAGGCCAATTCAGACTTGATAGCTTGTTATCTCGCAGTTGCTATATAAAATATTATTACCAAGTACGGTTCGCTTTTACTTGAAGTGTCTGCGCCATAAACGTAGACGTCATGACAACGCATTAGACGTACATCTTGCGAGTTGCCTGCGACGTTTTAGTATTATACAGGGTCTTTGGTGCAGTGTATAACCTTTGGAGGGTTATTAGCCGGACTATTACCAATATTTTTAAACAAACGTAGTACAAAGTATAATAGCCTTAGTTCAAAATAAAGATAATTTCACTGAAAAACATTTTAATATGTATCCGAATGTTTACTAGCTTACCATAAGCGGTATTTCTTCAAAACTATGAGACTACTATGTATGTTTGTCTTAAAATTTTAAAGTATTGGTCAGTGGTCGTCTCCTATCAAACAGCCTGTACATACGATATATGATTAGATCCTTAAAGCAACGAAACTTTTTCAACCAACTGAATGATAACTAACTCTATTATTAACCTCAATATAGTTTTTATATCGCCAAATGTAACATAATATTTAAATGATACTGAGATAGGTAAATAGGTATGTTATTCTTTATTGCGGTTTTGCCTCGTGTTAAGTGTCCTATAGATTATATAACACTATACATACATACTAGTATGTTTATAGTAAGTTAAGTCATGACAAAACAGACAAGTACATCAGAACCACAACTATCTGATGGCGACATACGATCTTAAAGCATCTTGTAAGATTTTAGTAACACGAAATAAATAAGATAATTTGTTTTCGTGATCACCTCTGTATTATTATAGATTTTGAATGATTTTTTTTTATATAAAACGTACCTATTATAGAACATATCGCAATAGTAGCTTACCTTTTTTACCATGCTGTTCATGCTGTACCTATTTAGCAAGCGAGAGTGACTGATAAAATATATTATAATTTATCGTTTGTCCACGACAAAGCGGAATTTATATCACACATGCGTAACTGAAAAACTTTGTGGGTATGATTTTTTTATCGATAACGGAAGATCAACACAAACGTTGTAAGCTAACCAAAGCTAAAATGTACAAATATTGTCACTATAACTTATCGAGTGCGTTTTCGGTTGTGATTTAACTTTGTTTCCGCTAGCAGGTTAAGGACATATAACTATCGATAGTTTTTGTTCGATATATTTTGAATTGATACCTACATGTGGTTTAACTTTGCTTCAGCATAGGTGGTTAGGGACGCCTGGTTATCGAAATATTTCGTTCGATATATTTTTTGAAGCTAATGAAATGTTATTTAAAAATTTCGACACTGATTTTGTTTCACTTGCAGGATCCCGATATCAAGCGTATATTGAGCATTCTAGCAACTCCCGGTTGGATTCTCATCTATCGAGAACTAATGAATGCTCAGACAGGGAACCGGCCGCCAAAATATAGACTATATTATATCAATGCACGCTTTGGCAACCAGTGATGTTCAGATATGGAGGATCGTCTCTAGGAGGACATAGGCCAGATGAGGCTGATGAGGATAATGAGGAAATACTGTAATGACATAAAATTCAGGTAATCGATACTTGATGATGATCGACCGACGTAAACTGAGAGGAAGTAGATCCATCCAATAAGGGGGTGAGGGCCTGGAGATCAGTAACACAGATTGTAAAAATCTAGTAGGTACAGACTTCAGTTTCTCACAAAGGTATCCTTTAAGGCAAATATATTGTACCAGTTTTCGTAAAACCTTTGTAGAGAGAAATAAAACATTATTATTATTATTCATCTGTACATATATTATTTTCTTTTTAATGTTCTAGCTTCTCATGTTTGGTCCTAACAACCCAAACGAAACCTGAACATAAAAATTTCAATATCTTTAGATATGGATAATTGTTCGTCTATTATAACAGTAGGAATTGATAATACATTGAAATAAATAAACCTTCAAAGGATTGTTTTAATTGATGCCGTCTAGTATCATTTGTTCTATAATTATTGTTAACTACCAAATTAACCAATTTTTGGTCGCAGCAACACTTATCTACTCGGAAAGGGATCTTAACAGTGTCACCTCGAGCTGGTCAGTATTCTTTGTATGAAACTTCATACTGCAACGTACACTAATGGGAAACGTAATGTAATCACATCGACTTCGCTATTCTAGGCGAGGCGTTTACGATCCCTTTCCGAGTTGATAAGTGTGCTACGACCATTATCCAAATGCCTACTTTATTTTCTATTATACAGGTAAAGATTAGCTTCGTTTAACACACAGAAACGTTTCGGACAAACAAACGCCAACGAGATTTTATATACATACTTACATAAGATTACACCTTGTCTATTAACGATATTGGTGAATTATTAAACTGGCACATAAATCATTTGCCCCAGCGGTGACCTAATTAGAGCAATAGGCAATAGAGCCATCCTTAATTGGAGACCTAACAGACGTGCATCTATCAAGCGCGGGCATTGATTAAAGGCATGAAATAGGAATAAGGACGCCATTGCCAGAGCTCCTTATAAGAGTTATGGTAATATGGTAATTGATATAGTATGTGATATTACTATATTCAACTTGTAACTATCGCAAGATCAGCAACTGTAAACGTTTAGTTTACGATGATCTCATTCGATGCGTTTTATCTCGTCTCCATTTTATGTAGGTATACTTAACCTCATGGCGCCCAGGGATTATAAATTGAGTTCTATGGGAAAAGCCCACTTCATTTTTAAATGACTAATTACTACCTACTACTACTACTACTACCTATTTTTTTTCTGCGTTAAGTCTAATATCAATATAAAGAAACATAAAATCTAACAAAATGCACAATAAGTAGGAAATTTTAAAATTGTAATGATTAAAATTATTGTCATTTTATGGGACAATGTGCGTTTATGCGACAAAATATGATATCTGTCTGGGCGTTTGTTTAATACACTGATTTGTCATTTATAATGTACATTGGGCGTCACCAAGCTATAGTAAAAAATAACGTAGGAATATTAGAAATAGTACATATATATAATTTTTGGTTGTAGGGGGTCATACTGGGAAATACAGTGAATATTTGTTACATACATACACACAAATATGATGATAGATGTATCGTTTTCTTGTGTTGGAAAACGGGAACTGGTTTGCCAATCCCATCCGTTGTCCCGGATGAACCAAGTGTAACAATTTGCAATCTATTTGCATTAAAAGCATTTCTAATGTGTATATTAGCGTTAATGCTCCAAAGAGATCTGCTTAAAACTAGTTACCGAAATGAATCTGGATCCTGACTGACTAAAATCGATTGATGTTTTGATGAAATACATAAGTAGCCAGGTTCAAGGCCTCGTATTCACTAGGAGATTGGAATGTCCCGGGGTGCCGCTTTATCATAACATCAATTTACGTGTCTCTGTAGTGTCTCCGGGACAAATGTCTAGTGAATACGAGGCTAAAACAATGCCAATTCGCAAGCGTAGGTAATCGTAATAACGTCATCTCTATTTCTTGAAATAACGGTCGAAACGCAGAGTACATGCGAATTGTATAACTCATAATGTCATCGCAATTACGTATCATAATAAAGAGTCATTCATGAGCAAGATTTCGAGTTGCAACATTGCAATAGCGAAACCCGCGCAGCGCCGTAACTACGTACTGTTAATTGTACGTAGACTGTGGGACATTTAAATTTTACTGCATTTAATATCGTTGTAATTCAAACCAACAGCTTTATTATTATTTAGAAAATATTTAACTCGAAATCGAGATGGTTTAACTGGAAGAAATTGCGGCGGCCAGAATTTAATTGGATCTTCTTTGACGTTTGTACTTTGTGGGATAAAAATGAGGCAGTTTTAGAAGCATTGGTGTCAAAGATTAAAATTTATTGAAATTCTAGCTGTGCCCCGCGGTTTCACTCGCTCCACTGCAGTGCCATCTGCCGGGCTAATTGTGAATCTAAACCATTCTCAAATCCCCTTCAACACACACAAAAAATTTCGTCAAAATCGGTCCAGTCGTTTAGGAGTTCCGTAACATACCTACACACGCACACAAGAAATATGTATGTATAAAGATTACGTTATACAATTTCGGGAACAACAATGATCTTAAATATAAAAACAATAGGTAGTTTTTTATTCAACGAAACAACAAAATATATTTGTTTGAATAATTATAAAATTAATTATCTAATGCTGAGGACATGGGAATAGTGACAGTGGTGCTGGAGAGATAACACAATACTATCACAGATCCCACCTTTAATGGGCGGTGTTTCGTCCTGTCGGCGGTAAACCACGAGAACACCTCAAACATTAGTTCTAGCCTGTGGCGGCTGGCTGGACCTAGTTTTAACGGAGAACATAATACCTACACGGCAGACGGAACATACCTACGTAGTTTTAAACTGGTCAGAACTTGGTCCTGGAACGTGTTATACTAAGTTTCAAATATACTACAAAATTTACCTAAATAATATGAAATATTTATGTAGTAGTTAATTAGTATTAGAGTTAAGTTATAATAAAACAGGTTACCATTATATTGCCAACTAATTAGTAGTAGATTACTAATTAGTTGGCATAATAATAACATGTGCCATCGGTTTTAAAACCACTAATAATATAGGTAATAGTGGATTGTTTTGAATATTTTTAAACACGGGAAGTGTTGATTTTTTTTTTTTTTAGATAGACTATACGCTGAGGACTGAACGTCAGTGCAGCTTCATCGATATGAGTGGCGAGCACATTGCACTCGAGCCACTGTATTTATGGTCGATAGGGGGACAGACCCCCCCTTCTTTGCCAGAACGATGGGAGAAGGCAAACCGGACTTATTAGGAATTAATAGGTTATGCTATTATTATCATGGCCGAGGACAGCGGGTGTCCTCAGCTCCCCACCTTTAACGGAGGGGAGCAGCTCGCGCGCGGCAGCTAAAAAGTGGCCGACACGGGTCTTGGGCTGGAAGAGCTCTATGAGCTATCATGACTGGCGTTGATTTTGTTTTTTACAAATGATTAGAGAACCATGACCTGACAAAGACAATAGATATTTTTAGCACAACAGAAAATTCTTGTGAGAAATAACCACATGTTATCTATCATGTTACATAATGGAAGCACACGAATGGTGAGGTCCACGTGAGCGAACTCAGTTTACAGTGGTTCATGAAATATTGATTTGGAAAACGTGTTTCATCATCAAGATTATCTCGTTACTAGCGAACGCCCGCAACTTCGTTTACGTGAATCCATTTTCTACCGCAGTTAGCGTCGGTTAAAAAGTTGTCTATAGCCTTCCTCGCTAAATGGACTATCTAATACTGAAAGAATTTTTGAAATCGGACCAGTAGTTCCAGAGATTAGCGCGTTCAAACAAACTCTTCAACATTATATTATTAGTATAGATTTTTATAAAAAATAATTGTCATCTTATAACACGAAATCACTTTTTAGTGTAAGTGTCTTTTTGCTTGTTTTTGAGTGATTTGTTGTTTTTGAGTTGGGCTGAATTATGTTTCAATATCAATTTGGCGCTGACAAGAGAAATTCTCCGCATTCCTCTCATTGGATGTCGACATCGGAATAGAAGAATGAGGTAATAGAGAGTGCACTTGTGTCTGGGCTGTCCGCGCAGACACAAGTGCACTATAATATGTACTGCGCAGATGGCTAGTCTATTTAGACGGCCGCCGTAGCCGAAATCGGCTAGGACGACATTATATGCTATTTGCTGGACAGGGTTGACTTGCATTCCATACAAAATTGGTCAATATTCTATCTCCATCTCCAGTACACAAATGTATAAATAGATAAAATATTGAAAGTGGCCATAAAAACTATTGTGGCTACGTATTTACATACAGATACCACATTTTTATAGCAATTTCGGAGCCTAAAGCCAAGTTTGTACGAGAAGATTTCCTGTCATTCACGCTAGCTTGACTCGAAATGGCAAGGATACCCCAGGCCTTCCCCAAAGAGACCACAAAGTCGATGTCCAAACTTATCAAGTCTTTGGACTCGTCAAATCGAAGTTTTATGGCTATATCATTGAATCGTCAACACTCACGTCACACAACATATATTTATGTGTGTTTTCACGATACGTTAACACCGATTATAGGTACACATGTGTAATGCCGAACGCGGAACGCCCACTAAACAGCAGTGACGCGCCGATCAACGGTATTAGGTGTAAATAGCGCGTAAATTCTGTCTGTTTAAGGACTAGATGCGTCATGCAGGCATCTCAATACTGCGGCATCCACATCTAATAATAAACTAACTGTATGTCGCACAAGTGCAATTCTGATATCTAGTTACTATAGAAGTTATCTATGAAGAATATAGAAGCAATCACTCAAAAGATATATGTAACAGGGCTTTCTTGTTACTTCTCTTGCAGGCACACTGATTGTCAAAAGTTGCAAGTCCATAATTTTGCAGTACGGGCCCTTCACTACGTTTGGTATATCCCCCCAAAATAAACTGCCAGGCTTCTTTTTATCACATAATTTTTGGAGGGCGCGAAAGTGATAAAAAAAGACCTGACAGGGTTTTTTGTACGTTAATTGTCAAAAGTTAGTTATTTTTCAGTACCTCTCACCTTTGTATGATATTTTCCTTTTAAGGAAATGCATACTCCTATAAAAAGGCCTGCTGATGAAAATTAAATAACTTCATAATTCTTAGTGTATAAATATTTGTTAGATGCATAAATTCAAATGTGGGAGAGCTGTTTAATGTTGACAGCATTAATTTGTTACAAATACTTCCTATTAGCTTGTAGGTAATCAAAAGTATGAAACATTTAAGTACTCTAATTTACAAACATGTTTGTCAAATCTGACTCATTTGGTTTAATGGTAAGTATCATGAACATGCTACGAGTCATCTCAAATCTTAGTTTTGGATACCATCATGTACGATTTACTCATAGTATAAACTCCCTTTTAAATTAAATTTATTGTATGTTCTATTAAACAATTATATACAACTGTTGATATCATGTTGAGACCTACGTTCAACATAGATGGCTAATTCAATCAATCAATCAAATACAACTTGTTGATATCATGACTAAAAATACAGAAATAATTATACTATTATCACTGTAGTCACCTTGTATTATAATCTTATATCTTATAGTTCCCATTGAGAGTAATTGCAAATGAGCATGAGTGAATTTTCAATACTCAATACATGTTAACAAAATGGTGGAACATGAAAACAACAATAATTTGTTTACAAATAGTGCTATTTATAGCAGTTAAATCATCATCTCTCATTCTTCACTCCTGATATTTACTTTCTTATGTGTTAGAAATGAAAAAGTTTATATCCATATAATGATAACAAAAATGTTACAGTTATAAGTTATGTCTCACAAGCGATTTTTATTTAAAATATCTGTAAAAATCTCATGAGAATGGTTAATAGAGCTTAAAATAAAAGTATAATATTCATATTCAATGAAGTCAACAATTCTAAAACATTTCTAGAAATGGAAATAAATACATCTAATAAATTACTACAGTAATAAGAACCCATTACTTATCTTCAACATTGTGAAGTTGAATCATAAATTTTTAACAAGTGACATTTAAAAGGTTCATTTTCATGGCTAACAAGACAACACCCAAAAAAGGATAGCTTCAAGAGCACTGTACTACATTTGTTTTTTATATGGTAAGACTGAAGGCAGGTCTAGATATGTCATATTTACCCTTCCTAAATTAATCATTGAACCCAACAAATTGTTTTAGAAGCTCTATGGCTATCTCACTTACAATACTTTAATGACATTCAAAAACTGTTAACTGTTGTTTCTCATATTTTTAATCATTTTTGCACTGAATATTTAGTTAACTTATCATTATATACCTAAGTGACTTTTGTAAATTAATCATGAGATTAAATTTCTACAAACTTTTCTGTAGACCATCTTGACAGTCTTTTGTGTCTGTTACATATTACAGAAGGAAAGTAAATTTTATCTAATAAGGTATCTTGAACTGCCTATTCACACACGAATCATGTAAGTAGATTTATTGAATATTGTAAAAAAATTTACTCGAAATGACAAACTCCGAAATAATAATATGTAGTTAGATATTTAATATCTCTATTGTTTACATATTAAGAATGTGTTTGGAACATTGTTATCATATGTTATATGAACATATTTCAAAGAACCTTTACCTCTTTTGATGGTGAGCACTGAAGTCATTGAAATTGTGGGATATTTTGCTATGCACAATGGACAGATAGTGAGTTGGAAAATAATAAATTCATTAATAAGAATGTTAGGAAATATAATAAAGTCCTTTTGATAGGAAATTGTCATAGTTTAATATCAACAGACTGCAGTCTTACATTTGCACAGCCTATTGCTGTATGTTTTAATGTGCACTAAGAGATGATCATATTTTTAAAATGTACATTTTTAATAATTTAGTAAATCAAATACAACTAACAATAAGCTCCACTTTAAATAACACACCCAGCCTTACAGCCTTAGGTGATAAGTCTTATTAGTCTATCAATATGGAAACTGTTTACTGAAACTACTAACATTCTTTTACAATTTAAAATAACAAGAATTTAAATACTTGTTTAGAGCGCATCAATAGAAACAACTATAATAATGTCTGTTTTTTGGTACTAATTTATCACCTTTTTAATTGTTGATGTGGGACTAATGTATTAAGTATATTGCCTTACCTCACCACTGCGAGCAGCAGGAGAATTTTCTTCGATTTCGTATATAATGTGTGGCAAACCGGCTTCACTAAGTAATGAAAATCCAAATCCTAAGTTGTCACTACGATTCAGGACTACTAGTCTTTCGTCAGCCATATTCAGTACACAGCAGCATTGGGTATTTACCTACAAAGGTTTTCACTACGATCACACTTCTATTCCACCATTTAATTAAATTAATAAAAACTACATATTAAAACAGATGAAAAAAATTTATAACTACAACGTCCGACAGTAAACGCACCCAGCCAAAGCGACAATAGATAAAAAATATACAGGTATAGACTATAGACAACTAAACATAGATACTCAACTTAGAAGTAAGAACAGATTAAAATTAAAGTATAAGACCTTTCATTTTTAGAAGAAGTCTAGGATATTGTCAAAAAATAAAAATGCACCCAACACTTTAAAATATTAGCACATTCGTTAACATTCGTTGAATTGTATAAAAAACCATGTATTGCCATACCTGCGCTAGTTTGTTATATTTTATCTTCGAGTAGAAGACAGAAGTATATAGGACTAGTAATAAGTTGATCTTTGTTAACACTCGTTGCGCTTGTTAGATAAATGGCAATTTGGCATGTATTAAAAAGACATAATTACGTAGACAGAGAATTGTAATTGTATTCTCTGTCTACGCATAATTATATGTAATGAAATAAGTCTATAAACAAGCTTTTTCGCGGATTTTATAAATTATGAATTTTTGATTAGAGAGATTAGCAGAGATAAATACATAACAGAATTAAAAACAAAAAAATGTATAAGTTCCTTGATCACTGATAAACATTCTGGAGTGGTTTTTGAAAACTTGGAAAATAGTCCATTAAATGAAGCTATCTCTATCTGTCTAATATGAAAGCGCATAAGATAGTACCAACTAAGGTCTTAAAGAGCTTACCACCTGCTCTGTTAAGCCTCTTAGTGTGCATCTTCAATGCTCTCCTCGAAGACTGCGCTTTCCCCGACCCTTGGAAACTAGCCACTGTGATCGGTATTCACAAGTGGGGTAAACCCCGCACCGAACCCACAAGCTATCGCCCCATTAGTCTCATTAATTCGATAGGAAAAATCTATGAGAGAATTCTTCTCGCACGCATCAAAGATGCTGTGCGTGAGGGTA
>LUGF01025477.1:225581-241209 GCA_001625245.1 Calycopis cecrops
CAGCTGCCGGAAGAGCGAGCACTGCAGTCTGAGCCCATTTCGACCTCAACGCGACTCCACAGCTACATAGACTGCGTTTTGTTTATGGACATAGGATGTAAATAAATAAGCACTAAAGATTTTCTAGATACAGAGTTATTATTTCCTATGTCTACTGTATGTGAGGCCAAGGAGGTTAGCGTTTATATTGTAAACATAATCAAAGCGCGATTATGTTAACATCCTATCTAAAGTACATATTTGTTTTATACGATATTACTTATGGCTTTGCGTTTATTAAGTTTCGGTTTATTTGTAGACTATAGCAGACTGTTCAGAAACTAGACTCTACCTAGAGCAGAATACTAATTTATTAAACTATACCTACGCCTTCTTTTTTACGATTTATTCGTGTCAAACGTTGAGAGAGACTGTTTGACTGTCAGAATAGGCTATATTGTATGCCTGCCTACTAATAATGTATGTACAAACTCATATATAGTAGTTTCAGGCCTTCGCATAATTATTAGCTTCAAATTCATAAAAAAATCAAATCTGTTAGCTATTAGATGATTTTTTTTTTGTAAATTTGCTATAAGTTGTAACCCGCCTAAGATCTTGGCATATTTTTTTGGGATAAAAAGTTAAATTATATCAATCCAGATTATAATTTCTATCTGCCAAATTTCACCCAAATCCGCTTAGTGCTTTTTGCGTAAAAGAACAAAAAGCATAGAGTTGTGTGTATTACTTTCGCATTTACAATCTTAGTAGCATATCTTCGAATACATTGGTACTTTTACCTATTTATTAGACAAGGTGAAAGCTTCTTGCTTAAATGTTTTTGTTTTATTTTAACAATCGCATAAAACTATTTTATCTACTTTTATGCGATTGTCAATATAAAACAAAAACATTTCTATTGCAATCAGATGAGACGGCAAAATTCCTGACGTGTAAACGAGTTCTTATTATATCTAAGACATTTACAGTTCTTTAATACAAATGTACCTGGGCAGACAGTAAAGTTTCACTTACGCCTTGTTGAAGTTTCAAATTGCTTTTGTTAGAAACTAGAGTAAATACGCTTTCCTTACAAGTGAGGCAGTGTTAGATGTCTGCACAGATACAGTGAAGTGCGAATTATATTAGAACACTTTCAAACAATATCTGTTTGAAAGTGCTCCCATTTCTGTGCCTTATGAATATAATATTAAATAGAAACTTTATGAAAAGGTATTTTCTTGAACTTTCATCTGAGGAAAGCCGTGTTGCAATGAAAAAGTTAATGTACCTATGTTGTAAATGCCTATTTCAAGTTTTTCTTAATTGTAGCCGGTAATATTCAGATACACATTTTGAGCTGTTTATTTAATTTGTTAATTGTGCAGAGGTTGGTTGGTCTTAATTGTAACTTAGCATTGTAAGTCCTTTTCAGCCTACTGCTGCCTCCCAAATCCACTGCAAACCGACCGAGAATCATCTTCCCACCTGGCGACCGACCCGCTAGGCTACTTTGTCTTTTCAAATGGGCAGGCAAGGTTCTAGAGGAATCTTGCTGCCCATCTTCTACCTGTTATCCTGAGTATATCACCAGCCCATTGCTGATTCAAGGACCTCTCTCATTCTCAGCGTGATATCGAATAATTTAATTCTTTTGCCGCGTGAGTCATGAGTTCAATACGAATTTAAACTTAAGAATAATAAGACAGGACTTAAAGGCTCATAAAATGTATGCCTGTAAAATGTGACGTGGGTTATTCCCGCTACCTACCCACCTACTTCTCAAATTTACATACCTCACTGGCAATAAAATTCCACTGGGAGGGCCCCATGTAGTTTGATGCACATACTATATTCATAAGTTTCAGGTGGTCTTTATTATTGTTTATCACACTGTGTATGTCATATAATAATTTCAATATTCTGCTTAAAACGGTCAGTAGGTATCTATAAATGTTTAAGACAAGAATTGTTAATAAAACCTGTGTAAATATACATGTACATATATGTGAACAGGCCATATTGCCAAAACTAGTTAGCACATATTATCACATATTATGTTAATCAGTTTTCAATAAGATGACAAAAATATTTTTGTAGTTTATTAGAGTGAAGCGTTTTAGGCTATATGAAAATAATTTGACAAGTAAAATCATTTGAATAGTTACCCGTTAAGCATTGTAAGAGGTAGTGCCACACTGCATGCTTGTATGCTGCCGAATTGGACCGGCACGACCGGGGAGGTACCTCTTGCTTACACTAGACCGGTGTAAAGTGACAGCTGTGTGTCGCGTTTCGTGTGTAAGTAGCCGGTGGCCCATGGAGGTGGGAGAACTCGGAGGAGAAAGGTGGGCAGCGCATCTGTATAGCCTCTTCGCGGCTGTCTTTGGGCGTAGCTAATCATGAAAATGGCTCCGACTGCTCGTTTGCCATCCTATACCATAAAAAAAAAGTAACGATTTATCGCATTCACGTCGCTTACGTGTCTTGCGCATCAGTCATGAAAACGGCTGAGGCTCCGACTACTCGTTTGCCCTCCTATACCATAAAGAAAAGTAACGATTTATCGCATTCACGTCGCTTACATATCTTACGCATCACTTCAGAATGTTCGTTCTTACAGGGTAAACTCCAGTCACGAAGACGAAAAACAGCTTTCTTTATTGAATAACGAAAGAACCCGGAAAGCCTCGCGCGCTGTTATTAATATCTCCGAAGACGCGATAAATCTCATTTTATAAATTTATATGCAAAGGTCGACCCCGGTGTTTTTTGTTCGCACTGACCCAAGAACCAGTCTTGAGAGCGTGTGGTCACGTTTTCTAAAAGGCAACATGATACCACGTCACTCCACTGGAAACGTTGGAGGCAAATGTGTTACATGGAAAACTCGCTCATTCACGTAGGGCCTGTGTGACGCATCCTCATATCTAAAGGACGTGTTATGTTAATTACATTTTGTCATTAGTCGTTGGCTGGTTTTTGTAGATGTGGTATGTTCGTATTACGTAACATACAGGCATGCTACAAAATTGGCTAGCTAGTAGTCCCTATTATAATATGTACCTAGTATAGTATATAGTACTAGTATAGTAGCTACTTATTTCTTGTTAGGGTTCCGTATCTCAAAGAGAAAAAACGGAACCCTTATAGGATCGCTTTGTTGTCCGTATGTCTGTACGTCTGTCAAGGCCTTTTTCTCTAAAACGCGTAAAGGGAATAAGCTAAAATTTTTGTCAAATACGGAGGTCAGTTACGTCTTGATGTCTTCAAAATCACATGAAAAATCACACTTCTAAGTTAACGCAATAAAAAGTTATAGCCAATTATGCTCAAATTTTGTATGAAAACATACTTTGTCGAAAACCAAAAACCTATCGGGTACTTCCCGCTGACCTGGAGTTGTGAAATTTGTGAAATTTTATAAATAGGAATAAATCTGAAAATTAGTAAATTATATGTAGATCATTGAAAAAATCATTATCAACTTATAACTGTAATTCGTTGCCTACTAAATGTGTGTGAGCTTATATACGTTTGTCAACTTAAACGGCAGGCGTAAAGTTGCAATAATTGAAAACCATGCATTACGTTTGGATTACGGAACCCTCCGTGTGCGAGTCGGACTCGCACTTGGCCGGTTTTTTTATATGATGCAACGTGTTTAAAATAAAAATTATGTATATCTATAGTTTTCATTTTATAATATGTATAACACTACCGAGCATCCAGAACTTTTTGCCTAAAGACCCATGTGTGCAAGAGGTTGTATCGCCAATTCCATTGCAATGGATCTTAGTATTCTCTCTGTATTATATATTACTATATCAATGTTATTATTTTAAACGACTATCTAATAAATGTCAGCTTGATAGTAAAACTAAACTCTACCTATAAACAATAATATTATACTAGACGGCTTTCCATTCCACGTTTAGATATACGACCGAATTTGAAAAATTAATTCATTACCATTTAAGATAAAAACAAAAACGTAGTATAAAACACTTACTATCAGAGTTTTATGACTCATAATGGTCTTGAGAGAATTCGTTTTCGACGTAACCCACCAAAACTACTGTTATGACTCAACCCACGCTTCACAGAATTGTAGATAGTCATTAAATGACGATTTATCATTAATGACAGAGTCGGAAAATTCACGGGATGTGATGCAGGTGTGAAGTGATGACTGATGAATAATACAAGGATCATCCACGAGATAAAACGAGGAGCGCACTCGCCGCGTATGTAAATGAGACGGATGCAGACAATGCACTGGTTTTTAATTGTTTAATTATTGTTATAAGGTCTGTTACATATTTCAAAGGTGGAGCTTAGCTTTGTCTAGGATACACGCTAGCACGAGCAAAATCAAAATAGTGCGGTGAATCTAAAAGTGCACGCATGTAACGTTCATTTTAAATATTTTGGTCAGAGCTTATCTTTAAACGATGTTTAGTCTGTATTACAAAAACATCTGATAACTGATAGATAACATCATGAGACGTCGAGAGCACAGCCTTCGGCTTCCACCGTGACGGATATGTAGAGCTGTATGAAGTAGAGACTGCGTCGTGGTCTAGTAGAAAGCAAGTTCAGTAAAAGATCGTCAAGGTCCTGATGTAGGATTTTTGGGATTTTTAAGTTTCCAATAATAGTCCGGAGTCAGGTAGTGGTACACCGTGCCTCTGAGAGCATTTTAAGCCAACTGGCCTGATACTGGTCTCTCTTATCGTGACCGACTGCCGTCGCATCTGAGAAACATAATGAAGGAAAAATGAAATAGAAAGAGAAATTTTGTCACTATTGTAAACACTATTGTACATTATAATACTTTCTAGATCATTGTAGAGACGGCCGCCATAATATCACTAATAGTTGTACAAAGTAGGTAGAGATTCAATTCGTATGTACTGATATTTTGTTTGTTTCTGTTGATGTGGTGATACACCACAAGGTCTGTATCGTATTAATGTGATTCTCCACGATGCACGATTATTTTTATTATTATGAATAGCTGGTGCCTGTGTTCGCGTGGCGTAGTAATATTATTAATATAAATATAAAAATAATATTATATTCGTAGTTTTATAGAGAGGAATTGATGTTACTAAAGACGAAATTTAAAAAAAAGTTGTGAAAAATAGATCAAGAAATATATTTAATGCTTGTGCAATTATTCCTCTCAAAGTTATTAAAATCTATTGTAATGCGTAAGTTCCAAAAATTTTGTCTAAGGCCTTCCGTCTACGGCGACTTTTTGTAGCCGTGCAGTTACGCGTTTAGCAAACGTGCGACTGCATCGCTACAAAAGTACGCGAGGCCACACAACTAGCGACAGCTTCCCGTCTGTATCGATGTTACGCGCGACAACATCGCGACTGCATCGCTACAAAAAGTCGCCCGTGGGCCGTGAGCGAGGGCCCTAAGCTCCGTCTCCGTCTTCTAAGGCTCTAAGAGATGATTCTTGTTTCAACATTACCTTAATTGTTGTATTGAATGTTTTCAACACATTTTTCAAAACATCGTCTACAATATTAACACACTTAGCACTGCATGCCCATATCAAGGTATCCACTATTGTGACATGGAATATTTCTATATGTTGTTAGTTGACAAGTGACAAAAGATAAATATTCACGCTAAATGCTTCCGTAAATGCACATTTTGTAAATATATATTGAACTACTAGCTGCGCCCAACGGTTTCTCCTACGTAGCCTTAAATCCCATGGAAATATCGGTATAAGTATTAAATGAATATATACTCTACGACCTATTCTCAGACCTACCGCATGTACGAATCTAGAATCGCTCAGCCGTTTCGTTGGAATTCAACCCCAAACATATAACTTGCTAAATAAATACTACAGATTCATGTATAGCTATTGCACCTATTTTACTAATAAGGTGGTAATATACGTTTGCTAATTTTTTGCTTGAACCATGAGAAAATATGAAGAGAGACAATTGATTTTTTGCCGTTGTCTCTATTAAGGAAGTCCGGTAGGTTTACTGAATTCTGCTTCTAAAACCTAGGTCAAAGTAACAATCGCGAATAAGAATTTAAAACACGTATTGTTTTGAGGATACTTTTTTTATTATTACATAGGAAGCAAATGACATCCGTAACACCAGAGGTCTAACAGTTAAGTTGCCGACCTTTGATGAAATTGACACTTTAGGGATTATTTAACACCAGAAATAAGATAATAGCCGGTAAAAACGTAAGTGTTAGCAGCGACATGTAACATCAGTTTACTCCGTAAGAAGGAGCTTTGTTACGCACAAGAGACATTGCTTTATTACGTAAAGACATAAAGCGCTTCGCTAGCGTTACATTACGTTACGCCGTCTACTGTGTAACGTTTAGTCAAATAAAACTCAACATAAACTATTAGACAGCTCTTCACACCATCTAGTTGTCGAGGTACTATATTTTCTTACATATCCGATGATGATTGTAAAGTCCTACTTTATATCATTTGAAAGTCGTAAGTCATAAAAAATCAGTTCTCATAGCTGTAAGGTAAAAACAATGAATTGATACTTACTTAATGCTGCCACAGCAATCAAACAGAGGAGTTGGTGTTGCGTCATTGTGTCCCCACGTTCTGAGTCGCTCTGAAACAATGCTTTAAATAAATATACGGCATTTGTGTGTCAAAGGCAAAGTAAAATCAGCGCACTAATCAGTGCAGTTATATACAGATTATACCGAAAATGCAAAGAAATAAGTAACTTTAAGGGCTGTGCTGTATTCGTGGCTGGCCAACACGGCTCTTGTTGAGATAAGCGTAAAGTGATTGTTGTGCTGTCTCGTTGAGTGAGGTTAGTACTTAGTTAGAGTAAGTATTCTTCAAGGCATGAGATGTATTGAAAGAAGGCAAGGCATCTACGTTACCTCTCGCTTTGCGAATATCTGTGTGCGTCGCTTTTGTCATTATGAGTTCCTAGTGATCATACAACAGATTAAACAATAACAACACATCTTCACACCTATTTCTACTAGAGAGTGCCATATATCACGATCCTTATTACTTACTAGTTACACACTTGGTTTACTTCCTCCGTATTCTCAACTGTCTATATACACCACGCCCGCGCGCCGGTTACCAAGATAGTTTAAACGTGACAGAAATATAACATTTCTGAAAATTGTACATGTAGGTACTAGCTGTTGTCCCAAAACCTAAGAAAATATGACATAGACTATTTTGTTACATTTTGATCGAGTTTTACAAGAGACCTAATGAAACTGGTAATAATGAACAGAAAAACTTAGTAGGCAGAAAGCTAGTACAGAGAGGATATCATTATAGATATTTTCATTCTCAGTAACTAATAGTCAGTGCCGGATCCAGATGCGCTGCAGGCCCAGGCTCCATAAGACCTAGGCGCCTTTTAAGATCATTTTTGTACCTATAAAAGAGGTCCCTCCTCAACTCCAAGTTCTCCAAGGCCCGGGCCCTGCCAGAGCTTAACCCGGCGCTGCAAATACTATGCAAAGCTTCATCTAATACTGTGTTGTGGTATGTACCTACTATGTAGATCGTAATTTTTTTAATATGCTTTTGAGCGCTATTGTAAAAAATCCAGTTATTATTTACATTTGAAGAAATAGAAGTAGTAACCACTAACCATGAATACTTAAATATTAAATAATGGAATGAAATAATGAATGGATATTAATTTTGTTATACCTAATTAATTTTTTTGGAAATTGGATTTCTTTTAAATTTGATGATGAAATTTGACTATTTGTTGTTCCATATATAAATAAAAAATGATGTATCCTATGTCAAGTATGTTGGTACTCTTTGCAGCCTCCAAGATTACAAGAACTTAAAAAAGGAACTTTATACATTTAAGTAATCATATTATTTTTTATATCACAAGTTGTAACAAATTGACTTCAAGACCCAAAATATCTAATCGGCAATACTTATGAAATTAATTAACTAGATATTTCTATTAAAACTTAATTAAGAAGTTTTAATTACTTTTAAATAACTTTGAATATGACGTGATAACGTGGACTGTAGAGTGTTGTAAGTTTATTACCTAATTGTTTTCATGTTTAGTTTTTTTTAAGAGGTGTCATGCAACTACATTGCTGCATTGCATTGTAATTGGTTCAGCACGAACAAGGAAGAGCCTCGCTCATCAAAAATATCGTCGTAACTTACGGCTATGTAGGTACGAATTGTTAGGTTAAAATGTCACTTGGTTCTTTTATCTAACTTTAATAAAGCTTGAGCTCTAACTATTGGCAACAGTAAACCTATCTTTTTTTGTAAATTTTGTAATCGATTTTTGTATTGTTGGTCTGTGAGCCAGCAACAACTTTCCATGATTAAGCAGTTCCCCTCAATTTTTTTCTGATCTAAGCTGGTTTGATCTGGCTATGCCTATGTGTCGCCAATTTGAAAAAAAATTAACTTATGAGAGATAAAAAAACTAAAGATTGAAATTGAAATTTTGATTGCTGAAAGTATTAATGTTCATACAATTCGGCGACGTTATCGATTAAAAGCGATATCTACCAGGCAAACATCATATTAAAGATATCTATGCTTGGAGACAAAGGGGTGCCTAATAAATACAATGGCATTACATACATTTACAATTTAAAAAAAGATACTAAAAAATATTGTTATGCGAATAATACGCATGACAAATGATGCTGTAAAAAAATATATACGGAATAAGTAAAACATATAATGTAATACCTAATGTAGCTATATGGGTATCAATGTATTATTTTATCTATTTAAAATGTAGAGGTGAAATATTTAAATTACATGTAGACGAAACTACAGATAAGGCCAGTTGATAGGCGCGCCCGTGGTCATTTACCTACAGGCCGTTATCAGGCTCTGTTGATAAGGCGAATAAGAGCGGCTAACGGGGATAACATAAATGCTGAGGTTGTGTTCAGATAGCCTTTGGGGTGCGAAATATAATGATAAGTGCATAAGAGCTTCGTTTTGTAAGTTAAAGTAGGTACGTAAGTAAAGTATGTTGTGTTTTTTTAAAATATCTATATATATAATAATAATACTTATAAGAAAACCGTAAAATTAGTCTGTCTGTACATTTAATATATTTACGAAAATCTAATTGGGGGCGTGGTTAAAATAGTATTAGAACAATTCTAATACTTTTTAATTTTTTTGTATGTCATTTTGTCTGTTTGTCCGGGCTAATCTCCGAAATTACTGGACGGATTCGAATGAAAATTTTGTGGTGTATAGATACTACGCCTGGTCAACATCAAAAAGTCTTTTTCCTGCGGTAAAATCGCACATTTCTACGAGAAATCGGGATTTTATGTACACTGCATGCAAACAGTAACAAATCACTTTGATTATAATAATACTACGCTACGCGAACGAAATTGCAGGCACCACCAAGTGTATAATATATCACCGTTTCTATAAGGGGCTACCTAAACACAAACCGCACGAAACACGACAGCATATCTATCACTTTACGGCGTATCACATGAGCAAAACAGTTCGCTCCAACCGAATTCTGCAGCAATGTAGCAGCTAATGAATATATTAAGTGCTTTAAGCTGATCATATTGTGTTCTACAGACCGTGAGCTCAGACAGGAAATGCATTTCATTTTTAATGGGTTTGAGTCACCACTCAATCCCACCACCGCTATTCCTTTGTTTCCAGGGTCTACAGCGGTAGTCACTTACGACCCTTTGATAAATGTTTTACCGAAGAAAATGCCTTGGGATTTACAACGTAGTCGCATTTGATCAGAAGAAAATAGAAGTTTTCTGTATTACGTCACTGTCTAAGAATTTTGCTTATTCGGAGCAATAGATCATAATATAAACTATATTATTATTATTTCATTATTAATTATTATCATAATGAGTAGTTAATGCATATTCAAATGTGTATAATATTATGATGTTTAATCGTCATTTTAGGTAATGATTTATTAAGTACATCGTTATTTTAGGGATACTATTATTATTGTTTGACTAACCGAGATGCAATTGTATTTCATTTTATTCTATCAATATTGTTAGTTCGTTCGTCAAAACAAACAAAATTGTTGCAACGCGAACGCGCCTGTAAAACGCGTTGCCATCAATTTATTATTTTTAAAAAATCAGTACTTTCTCCTAATATATTTTTTACTACGGATAATAGTTTGAAATAAATGTTTAAATTAAATTAAATATAAATATTTTTTCTGGTTTTTCCTTATAACGAGTATTAAAGTTTTTTATTATGGTATAGGGGGGAAAACGAGCAGTCGGGCTTTTTCATTTCGGCGTGACTACCGGCGCGCGGCGCACGGCGGCGCCCATATACATCAGCATAGAGGCTATACAGATGCACTGCCCTTCTTCCTCCTCTCACCTCCATGGGCCAGTATAGTATAAAGATGAACAATATTTACAAAATATGCTGGAGGTAGAGCCCGCGGGGCTGTGCGCCGAAGGTCGTAAGGTCTCTTCTTTCAGGTCGTATATAATTATAGCAGATTTGCATTTTGCATGATTTCGTGATCACGTCTTTTGATAATAAATTAAAATAGTATTCGACGATGTACTTTTTCGCATAAAACAATAAAATTACAAATATAGCAACGTATTAAAGAAATTCTGTTATTTAGTAAGCCTACTTATTAGCAGAAATTACAAAGAAAAATAACATAAACAAAAATATTGACATTGGTTTATTGTTTGTTTACATTATTGTTATTGTTTTTAAAGCACTTTTGTTTCGGATGTATATTGCTGTATATACATATATTTATCGGTATCCAATAGGATCCAAAACTACTCGACCGATTTTAACCATAATTTCACTAAATTAAGCTACAGTACAGTCACGAGCAATAATATGTATACACTTTAGTACCCTGTCACAATAACTTCCTTTGACAAGTCAAAACAATAATAAGGAATTTCAAAAATACAAATTATGACAAGGTACTAAAATGTATATATATTATTGCTCGTGACTGTACCTACTGTAGCTTAATTTAGTCTATTAACATATATTTTTTTTTCATAATATTTACAGTTTGACGGATTTTTAGTGTCAATATTGTTGTGAAAATTGTAGATTATAAGTAAATAAACAATAAATAAGACACACACAAAGGCTATATTTTGTTAAGATTGAAGTGGGCACAGGTAGGCTTGTTTGTAATAGGACTTAATTAAAAAGCTCTGGAAACATGTGCGGATTCAGGAGTGTGGCCGCAGAATGTTTTGTTGCGCGTTTTATTACATTGGAAGCTAAATTTAAATCGTCCCGAGATCGGATGTGAAAAACAAGTTCCCGGTTTATTTATCGGGGCTGCTTTTGTACCAATATAAATACGCGAGTTTAACATAAATCGCACGAAAATATGTCGTTTTTACACGTAAACACAATTTTTTGGAAAAGAATTTCGTCTTCAAAGATTGTTTGTATATTTTCCTCATAAAATCAGCAATCTTTAGAATTAAACTAAACTACGTCGTTGGAGTATAAATATCTGAGTTGTTTATTTCCGTAAAGATAAAATACTTAAATATTTAATATTTTCCAGTCTCTACAATAATCGTGATATTATTTCAAATTTAATTAATTAAATGATCGTACAAATTATAATAAATCCATTGAAATTCTAATTAATTATTGTTGCAAGAGTTTGCTAATTAGGAAAGGTTTACAGAGTCGCACGCGAATTAATTCAGCAGTCCGGTGGAACGTCGATACTTTCGCGATATGTGAAAACCAGTTCTTGTATAGATTTTAAAATACCTGTACGAGTTAGGATCCGATCTGCTGCGTTCACTTAAACTTTTGTACTGGGATCACTGCGCGGTGCGTGCGCGAGCGGCGAGATGTCGGGACAGTCTGCGAGCGACTCGGCAGTACTCCGCAGTCCGCATCTAGTGACAATTATCCACTGGGCCAGTGCCGCTGACCTCATGCTGGACCTTCTACGAAAATCTCGGTGGATGCGGTAATGGCAATAATTAACAAAAAAATCATCTAGGAATTATCTTTTATCAAATCAAATAGTAATCAAAAATCAAGAGTAAATAAAAATTTACTCAGACATGTAAATTTCAGATGACGGGGAACCAAAATAGAACCAGGGTTCGAAGGATATATATCAATGAATTTATATCATGATAATATACATATAATATCCGATATGTATATACCAATGCCTTTTTGTGAATCAATAATTTATGTTTTTAGTACATTTTGTCTGATCCAGGAGAAAATTTTATGTTTTGGTTTCTGATTTTAAGTACTTACCTATACGTATAAATAAACCATTAAAACATTTTAGTTTTTTTTTTTAATCATTTCATTTTTTTATCATAAGATAACAACATGTCTTTCATACAAAATGGATATACAGGGTTATTTTTTGGTCACCGGCCAAATTTTAATTTATGGAAGTAAACATAATTCCAAGAGTGTGTTTTAAATTTTATCACCTAATTGTAATATTTTATTAAATTCGATTTGAAATGGTCCCTAAAAATACATCGAGTTCTTACACGAAATGTCGACTTCAAGGTCAGTGACGTCGTCCTACAGTGAGTCGGGAGTGTGATGCACGTGGTGACCAAGAAATATGTTTTACAACATGAGACAAAGTGATTGTATCTAATTATTTTTTTATTTCATAAATCGAATGTAACATTGATTCTGAACCAAACCTGAAAATTTTACCGGTGACCAAAAAATAACCCTGTATAACGGATATCCTACTAATATTATAAAGGCGAAAGTTTGTGAGTGTGTTTGTTACTCTTTCACACAAAAACTACTGAACGGATTTTCATGAAACTTTACAATAATATAGCTTTCATATCAGAATAACATAATAAGTTAAAATATATAGGGATTTTTTATAATTTGGTTATAATATAACGATAACTGTCAAGTAAGTCGGAAAAAAATCAGCCCGCTGAGAGCAATATTGGCGTACGCTGCCTAATCGTTGGAGTTACACAAAGATAATTACTGTAGGATTATTTATCTTCAATAGTTCTAAATAAAAGTCCGCGACAGCATATATCTATCTTTTAAGTGTAAGTCACTATGACCAAAATAGTGAACCAAACATTCAATTAAATTGGATATTTTTTAACGATGCACATTTTAGAATATTTATCGAATTCTTATGAAAATTAATACATCTGTCTCTTTACGTATTGAATGTAGATAAACTTTGTCTTTTACACTAAGTAATTTGGACGAATAGAATAAAAGTTATTATCATGATAACATTGACTTAACGGAATATATAAAGCGCCTAAAATGCGCGGCGACAAATTCGATTCTCAAAGCGATTTATTGTTTCATACAATACGTATATATTTAATATGATATATATTTCAGTATAATATTAGATTATGTATAATAATAACATCACCATTTTTGAAGTCCGAAATCCACGCAGGCGAAGCCGCGGGCGGAAGCTAGTATAATATAAATATCCGATATTTTCGAACCCTAAATAGAACAATGTTTTGTCTATAACGAGGCGTGCAAATATTACAAACTATTGTGTATTAAAAACATCTTCGTATAGGCAAGCAAAATTGTCTTACAGCCCCGGATTATAAGAAAGTCAAGTAGTTATATACCTAAGTGCTAAGGCCGATTGTAGAGATAGCCATCGTGTTAAAAAAAAACAAGTTTTTAATTTCAGAACCATAAAAAATTGTAGAAGTTGCTCATTCAATCGTGAATCGTGATACATTTAACCTCGTTACAACGTAGGTACTTGTACTTATATGACTGCTTTTATGCAAAATATACGTGATTAAAAAAAACATAATCGAGTAAAAAGTAAATAAGTCACTTTACGCCGGTTTCGTGTAAGCGAGAGGTACCTCCGGTCGTGCCGGCCCGATTCGACCACATGCATGTATGCAGCGTGCCTGCATGGCACTACCTCTTCCTTAGAGTCTATAAGATATTCACCTCTATTTTTAAATTCACACAGTACATATAATGATATAGAAACCTACCTTATAAGGTAACTATAAGGTTGGTTCCTATTTATATATACTTATATGTATATGTACTGGTATGCCGTATGTACTTTATAGTTATGGTTTACCATACTATGCACATCTGTTATCTGTAGGGCAAACCTACAGACGTCTCTGTAGACTTTGAATTTCGATAAAATATCAAGTGGATGGCCAACGATATAAAAGTACTAACAAAAGCTTTTAAATATTTCCAACTTTATTCTTAATCTGGATGAGGCTGAACGGGCCTCCAAAACCATGGACTTGGCTCTAAACAGATGTGCATGTTCTCATTAATAATAAGCATCATAAAGAAGAATATTTTTATATAATTGTTTTTGGAATAGTGTAAGAACAACCTCTATAGTCAAATCTTTAGTAAAAATTTTCAAAACCATACCACACACATGTCTGTGATAATATAGGAGTACATAAATATCCTATATATCCTATATTTGGATATTTTAGACTGTAACATAAATGTGCTTTAGGTTATATATTCAGTTAGCCTTGTGACTGCGAAATAATATACGATGAGTGCTTATAGAGCTTATAAAGTACATAATTATATGCTTTGTACCTGTGTAAAAAAAACAATTAAAAATAATTTTGCCCTCAGTGAAAACCATTCGTATTCCATGTTCGTGACCTCTCTCAGGGCTTGAACTTAGCCCGAAGCACCAGTTTATTCATATTATTTTGTATTCAGCAATTTCACTCAATTCCTTGTACGTTGGAGCTGTTGCGAGTAAAACGTATAATATTGCAGCACATAATGCCCACTTACCTTCCTACCGACGTGAGTTTTGTGAAAAATATAAGTGGTTTTTGAGCCACTAATGTTCGAGTAGCTATAACATTATAAAGGAGAAAGCATTGGTTGTTTGTTTGTTTGCATTAAATACAGCTTCTGAAACCACTGGAAATAAGGAAATAAATCTTTTACCATCAGAATATTACATTACTACTGGTGACCATGATATAAAAACCTACGTCTATTAGGTGTTAACACTGTCCGTATAAATTATAAAAGTAAATTAAGTAATACACAATAGGATTAGGTTCGCGTACATATAAACGCGCATATACACTGTTATTTTTAAAACACCAGCAAGCTCTCCGATATAGATGACATAAATTTTGAATTGGGTTATTGAAAAAAAAATAATTACCGATTTTTTTATTATAATTTAAAACTTTATTATAAATAATTGTGATACTTAATGAAAAAAATTTAAAAAAAGTTATATTTTTTGATAACAATAAGTGATTCAAAGTTGATAAGATTTAAAAAATAATCACGAGATTCTAAACGTGCCGTGATTGGTTGCTCGTTTGTGACGTCATAATGTTAAATGTTTTCAGAGTAGATAGTATTGACTATCTGTAGCTTCTGTATGTATTTTACGTAAAAACTTTCGAAATAAAGTGCTAAAAACATAATTGTTAAAAAAAAATTAACCAAATATATGTGACAAAGGATTTATAAAAGCAAATTCTGATAATATACCTAGTGTGGGTATATTTATGATCACCGATTTCTTAAAAAAAGATACTCGGTATAGCCGCGGATGAAACGCAAATGGAGGGCCAAGGGGGCCCCTCAAATATC
>LUGF01025477.1:248817-273370 GCA_001625245.1 Calycopis cecrops
TGTGATAATAGTAAGTGTACTCACAGATCCGCTTACACACTGAATTTAGAGTTTCCAGGGGAAACTAAAACACAACGCGAAACTACTATTCACGACACAACGCTAATTTGCAGCGGTACAAATTATTCGCGACTGGCCAAGGGGCTTAAACGAGGAAACGCGGCACTTCACACAAAACACAGGTGTTACGAGAACTTTTGTGTATTCGGACACAAAAAATTCGGACGTCACTATCGATAAGCGATAGCGGTGAAACAGAGAGAGCTCTGCGAACAATGGAAACTAAAATTTTTGAAAAAAAAAAACAATAGTTCCTTTGTTTCGCTGAGCAGCCGTTCGCCTTACGCGACTTTACTATAATAGCAAGCTATTGTAGTAAGAGGTCTGTCTCGGACCGAGGTCTGAGCCAGAATAATGTTTTATTACATTTAATGTTTGTGTACTAGTTGCAGTGTGTTTGCAAATAAAGTTCTTCTTAATCTTAAAAAATGTATATTAAAATTCTAAGTTTACAACGTATTTATCCGTTTTTCTTATTCCAAACTTAGACAATTCGGTTCAAAAACCGCTAAAAATCATAGTGCTATGCTGTTGCTCCAGACTGCTCTTATTCCAATGACGATTTTGATTCATGTTTTTTTCTGGCTCATTAAAATGTTCTTCATTGTTCGGTCACATTTTTTAACTGCTCGTTTATAATATTTTGCTAAGCTGAGCTGCTTTGCTGAACTGAAATCATAAAGCTGAAGCAGTGGGCTATCGATATCTGCCACAGAACTGACAACCGATAGAGCAAAAGCGTTTTAAAGTGAAGACCACGTCTTGGCAAGCGTAGCGTAGGATGCTCTGCAGCGAGATGGAGTGACAACATTCGTAAAGTTGCTGGCACTGTCTGAGGTCGAATAGCTGAAGACTGAGCTCTGTGGCACAGTGCACTTGGGGTAGCCTATGTACAGCAGACGAAAATAGGTTGATGATGAAGATAATGATGATAATAATGTTGACATATGTTCTCTCGCTCCCACAAAATAATTCGCTAATGCGTGGGAGCGAGAGAACATGCATCACCACTTGCTTTTTTAGTCTCTTCGTAGCAGACTTAGATGAAATGTGGCTTTGAATAAAATGGCGACAGTAATGCCTTTAACAAGCTATCATAAGATCCGTATTTAATTCGCTGACAAATGGCAAAATTATGATTTTCTCTATACAAAAAAAATAATAATATTTTTTTTCTTTAAAGTATGCAATATTTTGCAAATTTGTGAACAATAATTGCAAATGCTTGTAATTGCAAACTATATATAAATCAGATCGATTGGTCGGCTTTTGTTCTTAAGTTCACGATTTTCACGATATTTGGAACCAGTGTATGCCGGCCCAATTCGGCTGCATGCAAGCATGCAGTGTGGCACTACCTCTGACAAAATAGTAGTTAGTTTTTAACGAAAACTCTTACAACATAATAACTAAAAATGCATTTTGATCGGGTGGTTAAAATTGTTATAAATTCAGCTAGTCATACTATAAAGTTAACTCGTCAGAACATTAAATAATTTGAGATCTTTTGTAAAATTGAAGTATCAATAATGTTGCAAGGTTAAAAGGTTTCAGTTGTCTATTCATTAAAAAAATATATAATGTCATTACAATTTGCTCAATGTCACTGTCATTTAAGATTATTGTTTCAAATTTCAATGGTTCAATCTGGATTTGTTTACTGATAATTTTTTTATCATATTTAATACAAGTTTTAATGAATAATAAGTACAACTTTAGATCGTCAATTATATGTGTCTTACTGGCTTATGTGAAAATAAATTGATCCTACCTTATTTAATTAAAAAGTGTTAACATAAATTTATAGCCATGCAACCAGCTGAAAAGCCAACTAAAACTAAAGAAACACTGGACCTTGCGTCTCTGGAATCCAGCATTAGAGTTAAGCAACTGGCAATCTACGGAGCAATGGTTGAAGTAGACCCTAATGTACCTCCGAGAAGGTAAGAAATTCGTTGAAAATTAAGTAACATCCTTTTCAATCACTTATTCTGTGAAATTTTGTAAGATTGAGAAAGAGTTAATTTTTACTATAAACACCAGTGACTGATTTAGGCTAGTTATCGCCCTAGGTCCGATCTGATACCACGCCCTTTTTTATCAACTAAATTCTATTCATACTGATTCACACTGAATATATATTGTGAAATAGCACTATTAATTAAACAATAAAAAGAAATATTTTTATATTCATTATTATTAGAATTATTATATATTGCTTAATTTGCAAGACTTTCTGGCTTTTGTTCATGCAAAATCATATACATATACTATAATTCATTTCTGGAACTAATTGAGTTTCAATAGACTGCGATGCCAAAGAATTAAGCCCATACTGGAGCGTAAATCAGATTGAAACTGTTTAAAGGTGGAAAAAGATCTTTCTCCTGCGTAACTGTCATCAAAGATACAAAAAGAAAAACATTTAGTAATAGTAAGAAGCTTATAAATTTAACTGTTTCTTTTTAATAACATATTCAAATAAAGATTATAATAAGTGCACATACAAGTATAACAAGTTACATGTACTGTAAAATACAGTGTAAACTCTATATAACAACATGGAAGGACTGTGCATTTTATGGCTTTATAGAGAGTGTCATTAAATGGAGAGAAGAATATTCAGAATTAGAAAAAGAAAGAGTTTATTTCAGACAAGAACAAAAAACAATCTTAATTGAACGCTATTGTGTTCAGTCCATTATTTTTGTTTGACGTAAATTGCTGCACCAGCAAATCTGCCGAATTTTTTACTTATTTTATTCATATCTTGTGATATGGAGATGATCTACAACATTCAAGCAATCCCAATTTGTAAACAAAAGAACGAACTTCTGAGAAAGTTTGGTATTAAGTATGAATGCTGATAGTCGAGTTTATTTTGGGCCAGGATAATAAAGTAACAACACACTGGCATGGAACACAGTGGCGAAGTATTTACAAAATTTGGCTACTTATAGATGCGGCTTGGACGTATGTGTCTAAAGCGTCTTGGTGAATTGCATGGCCACCGGTGGTCGTGAACACCGCACCATCCACTTTAAATGCTGAAGGTGCTTTAGATGCGTGTGTCCAAGCTGCAGCCTAAAAGATACTGTTTACTTAATTTTTGTTGTCATTATGTTGTGACTTGTGAGTGAGTGTGTATATAGAGTGTATCATTGTATGGAAGACAAGCTAAATCAACTAAAACCAAGTGATTTCGATGCTTTAGCTCCCTAAAAAATTCGTTGTCGTTAAATCCAGTGACATTCCATGGAGTTTACACTGTATTTGATATGTTTTTGTTTCTATTATGTAAATTCACTTTTGTTTTATTTTAATTGATAAATTTGAAACAAAAGATAGTGATTTAGTTATAATATAACTTTCAAAATTTGTAGATACTATCGTTCTGGTCTCGAAATGGTCCGGATGGCTAATGTATATTTAGCAGAAGGAAGCTTGGAAAATGCTTATATACTGTACTTGAAGTTTATGACATTATTTTTGGAAAAAATGAGAAAACATCCAGAGTATGAATCAGTGCCTGTTGAAGTGAGGGCTGTTAATCAGAGTAAGCTTAAGGAAGTAATGCCGAAGGCCGAGAAACTCAAAGAGCGACTTTTACATCAGTATAAAGAAGAGAATGCAATATATAAACAAAACGAAGTAAGAAAATGCACTTTAAAATTCAATATAAAATATATTTGTATCAACATGGTTGGCGTTATCATATTACACCTTTTTTTTTGGTAACACAGGGAAATGCCTTTAAGTATGCTACCCAGGAGCCCGGCTGGCTCAACCGGGTATAGTGTCAGGCATGCAAACAGGCATGCACTACCGACTAAACCCCTGCAAGGCGCCTTCAGTCGCTTTTATTGGAAGGTCCCGGATCTACAAGCAACAGGATGCTTCCAGCGACAGGCTGGCCACGGCGAAGAGCCCAGACTCCTTGGGGACTGTCCGGCTGCCTTTGAACAGTCACTACTAGGACGTTGAAATCTTGCAGTGTGGTCATGTTTAAATCCTGACCCCTAGATCCAATACTCCAAAGGAGCACGCCACACCAGTCGTCCAAATCCACGCCGCCATCTGCTGATTGAGAAGGACGGGTGGAGGACTTCTTTGCTGAACTGCTCTTAGTTTGACCTCTCCTTTGAAGCCTGTCCGGTATGGGTAGCCCTGTGTGGCATAGCCTTAGGGATGAGGAGGCACAGAGGCACGCAAGCCCCGCCACCACGACAAGGTGGAACTTCGGGAGGATCATAATATTACACTTGGGCTGATGACCTCTTTCAATTAGTTGTACCATAATGCCTGATCATCATTATCATCAACCTCAGCCAATTTCAGTCCACAGTTGGACATAGGCCTCTCCCATAGCATGTCAATGGCCTCGATCTTTAGCTAACCTTTTAATGTTTGATGTGGATGCTAAAAATATAGACTTTTTTCTTTTGTGATTTTATCATGTTATCAGTAGTCACCAAGAGGTGACTAGAGGTTTATGTAATTAATATTAATCTCATCTCTTATTGGCTCGCTTGGACATGTATTTTCTAGGTAAGCGATATATATCGATTAACTAGGGTGTTAAATAGCATGTTATATTGCTCTTCTCTTATGATGTGTTTCGGGAGGCAGTAGTAGTAGTAGGCAGTGCCAGTTCTATTGCGATGGTAATCGCTTGATGTGAGGTATTTGAAACCGTGGTTGTTCGCAGTGTCTGATACTGGATCTTACTATTACAGCTGCCTGCTGCAGTGCAGTCTGGGTGCTTACGTAACACTTGTGCTTACGTAGCGTACCCTTCAGTACTTACGTAATACTTGAACGACCCTAACCAGGTCTCGACTTCACTTTTTTGTGCAGCCCATCCAGGTTACAAGCCGCTATCTTAAATATTGTCAGTTTGAAATTTGGGCCACTAATGTTATTACGAGACCAACTAGAGTGTTCATTTGTTAAAGGATTAAATTAAGGTTTTCTGTTTGCTTTATGAGCATCTCTTTTATTTGATTAGGTGCCTCTGACTATTGTAGCTCTTATGTCTTCTTTTGTTACACCACTGTATTTCTGTTGTTTATTGTCTCTATAGTCTATAGTGACCGCACACGCTTGGGACATTTTGCGGTATTTGGGATTTTACTTCAGTTGCAATTTTTAAGTTTTTTCTGTTTCTTATTTGATGACTTTTTCTGGCTAGTATTTCTCGGTATTCTTCTCAAACCATGAGATTTTCTGGGTGAATACCAACACCTAACGCACATTTTGCTGGTTTGTTACGATCTTTTTTCGTTCAGTCTGCAGTTCTATGAGGCTGTGCATATTTTTAACAGCGGAATGGCCTTATGCAGTAGTTTTTAGAAGGAGCATATTGTTGCCATCTTTTGCTACGGTAGTTTTTTTTCACGGATCTACTATTTTGAAGTCTTCTATTTATTCTATGTACTTGATGTCTTTAGCAGCTTTATTATTGGGCCCTTGTTTAAATTAGCAAAACAGGCGGAAGTTGGTTTCCTTTCAGGACCGTACCTGGCGTTTTGATCTCGCCGATTACGATATTTCCTGACTCCTGTACTTATTTATTTAATAACACTAATCGATGTTATATGGTAGATTTTTTATGTGCTTTATCATGGGTACAAATGATTCTTAGTTGATTCTTGATAATTAGTAATTACTGTATATCCAAAGTCCAGTTGGGTACTTTAAAAGGTCTGGAAGCTTGGGGAGGTCCTCAATTCCACCTATAGCATAGAGGATTAATGGCGGTGGTTTAATTGAATCCTTTTGGAGATTTCGATTTCTTCATTTGAAATACCGAATAGTTTCTCACTGGTCAACAACAGGAAATCCATTTTCTCTCGGCCAAGATTGTCTCCAGGGCCAAGATGTGCACTTCCAAGTGTTCTCGTTTCAGCATCCTCCGGTAAGGTTCCTGGTTACCCACCTCTATTTGATCCATTTAATTCCCCTCCGGGAGGGCGGAAATACCGAATAGTTTCTCACTGGTCAACAGGAAATCCATTTGATCCATTTAATTCCCCTCCCCCCCCTCAGATAAAGATTCAACATTCGTGTTATTTAGGGGTGTGTGTTGTAGCATATATTTGCCTATTATATTTCTGATGGTATTTAGTTTTAATGGCTTTCAGTAGCCGGGTAGGGTAAATTGACCGCGGCCCTGGCTCAGCGTGGACATGATTTTGAAGCCTCCATTCTCTAGGTGTTGAAAAGTATAGTGCATGTCGTTCGAGGCCAAGGGCCTTGGGACCGGCAACAGCAGAGTTACAAAAATTAAAAAATTTTGATAGTAACCGAGTAAATCTATTCTTAATATTCAATTCATTCTGCTCCCTAACCTAAAGTGCTTTATATATTTGTATGTTAGTTTGGCCTTTTTTGCGACTGCCCTCATTCTTGAGAGTTGGTATTTTTGGTATGATGAACTCAATTATGTAGATGTCTATAGGCGCAGCTAATAGTCAAAAGGTTGCCATTGCTCATTTGTCACAATAAAAAAATCCCACCTCGTCTTTCAAAATTTCCTTTGAATTGCACAAAAAAAACCCCCGGTGTAAAAAAATCCTAAATAATTTAACAAAAATAATTTTAAGTACCTATACTTATATTTAAAATTATTTTTGTCAAACATTTAGGCACACAGGAGAGCATCTCAAAATGCTAGGCAGCAAGAGCAACGGGATGCTTCCTTGGCACGGCGTCTTCAAGACGGAAGCAAACTGGATGGCACTACTACCAAACCTCATTTACGTCATTCGGTATGTATTGTTCAGTGCTGGATTTAGTATTTAAATTTGTCTATTACAGTAAAAAAAAGATTTAAGGGAAATTAACAATATTTTTCCTCCGGTCAGCTATGGCGACATACAATATGATTTAAATTAAGTTTTTCTGGGACAATGTTAAATTCCAAGGAAATATTGAAGTTTTTGACTATATTGAGGGATGCATAACAATGATAAACAGATATATTTTTTTATTGTAGGATGAATGGGCATCTTGTGCACCATCTGCTCCTCCCGTTGACAGTGTGGTATATCCCGATGACTGTGAATGCTCTACATCGAAACAAGCAACAAATAAATCTAAACAAGCACAATCCATACCAACGTGGCAACCCCAGTAAGTTGTATCATGTAATATATAAAATTCTCGTGTCACAGTTTTCCTTGCCATACTCCTCCGAAACGGCTTGAAATATGCTCACAAAATTTCATGAGAATCGGTCTCATGAAATTTTGTGAGCATATTGAGTAGGTCTGAGAATCGGCCAACATCTATTTTTCATTCCGATATTCCCACGGGATCGAAAGTTACGCGGGTGAGACCGCGGGGCGCAGCTAGTAATATCAAATTATTACTCGTAAAAGCATCTTGTAGTACTCTGATCTACACTAATATGATAAGCGCAAAAGCTTTTTTGTTTGTTTATTGGAACAGGTTTAATCTCTGGAACGACTACTAGTAGTATATATCTGCTTACAGGGTAATTTTTAAAACACCAGCACTCAGATGTAGACGTCTACAACATCATTTACAATACAATATTTGTTCTAGGATTTTTACAAAGCTCGATAAATTAATTTAATTATTTTTTTAAGTTTTTAATGTACTGTGGTGACATTTGTAAGTACGCGATGCACTTATAACGCTCGAACGAAAAATTAAATTCATATTTTTGTTTGTATGAAAAAATAAAATAGCGAATTGTGAACAATCGTAGAAGGTTGTTGGTAAAGATACTAGCTATCTAGGTATATCTGAGAGCTCGCAGGTGTTTTAAAATAACCCTGTACTTATACAAAGCAATGTCTCAAGTACATAATAATGTTCTAATGACCAACCAAGCAGGTGTCTTAATAATGTAGGTTACAAGCTGACCATGTCCACTTCATTGGGCGTTAATTCGACGAAAATAAAAAAAAATGGTGGCTATGAGATTTTACGCAGGCGAATCAATGGAGTCCATCTAGAAATAAAATATAGCCCATGTTACATATGAATGTGTGCTTTCTGTAACAAAAAGTTTTTCCTCACTGTAATATGAATATACCTACGATTCCTCGGTCCATAGTGATGTGGCTGCCTCAATGGATAATAGCCATAAACAAATTATATCATATAGCATACAAACTGCACCGACACAAGTGCACTCTTTAGTCCTGCATACTGCCACTATATTTATAGTTATAGTTCTGTTATTATGTCGCTGCAGACGGAGCCCATAAATCATTATCAGATTAGGGTTGTGCGCTAGCGGCGCGCGAGGCGGTTATCGATTAAACCTTATAAGTTATATGAACACTTATAGAAATCAATATATGCAGCACTGCTCCGAGTGAGAAAGGGAGCGAAACACTCGCGCCACCGGTCCCACTTTTTATGACCGAGTCTGCAGCGACATAATAACAGAACTATAGGTTGTTGTCTACAATGTATGTACGAGTCTTCAGCGACATAATAACAGAACTATAGGCTGTTGTCTAAAATATATGTCATATACAGCACTGGGGTGGGTGGTACCGGCATGGAAGGCGAGCTCCGCACGGTGCGCATACCGCGGACGCTAGCTACGAAGTTTCTAAAAATAGCCGCTCCCATCACCGCCGTCGGCATCGAGGTCTGCGGCATACTCGCCGGGATATTAGTAAGTACATTTAATGTGATGTAGTGCCATGCTGCAGACGGATGGGGCCGGCACGAGCGGGGAGGAACCTCTCGCTCACACGATACCGGCGTAAAGCGGCGTGTGAGTAGCCGGTGGCTCATGAATCTCATCTTATTTGTTTCCATATTCAGTATTTCATATCATATTCCATTATTAAATCACTTTTTTTTGGTAACTTATCCAGGAGCCCGGGTGGCTCAACCGGCTACAGTGTCGGGCTCGGCAACTGGGTTGCCCCTACCGACTAAATGTCTTCAGCCGCTATAATATGAGGGCCTCGGATCTACAATCAACAGGGCCCCTCCTGCGACAAGCTGGCCTCGATGAAAAGACCAGACTTTTCCTCCTTGGGGACTGTCCGGCTCCTGTTCCTTTGAACAGTCCCACTCCAACGTTGGAATGGGGTCAGGCTCCCATCCTGAACCCTGCCCCCAATGCTCCAACGGAGCACGCCACGCCGGTGGTCCAAATCCACGCTGCCGTCTGCTAATTCAGAGGGACAGGTGGAGGACCTCCAACATTGGCTGACCTCGACCGCCACCTAGGGGCCAACCATCAAACGGCCGCAGAGGACAGGGAGGACGGCTGCGACGCACCGCATCTCCTCTCAGCGGCCTCACCCCAACCATCCGACGGTGCGCCCCCGTTCGGTCGCGGGAGATAGGGTGCACGGCAACGACACACCGAGACACCTCTCCGCTCTCATGAAATCACTGTTGTAATGTGTAGAAATCACTATTTTATTACTGTGACCGATCCACACAACAATACAGCGTCCGATTAAGCTCTGGCGGGGCTCGGGGTTTTGAACGTAGAGTTGAAAAAGGGCCCTTTTATGGATATATTATTCTACCTGAATCCGGCGCTGGGTATACACTGGCGTAATCACATAACTTACATCGTGTTAAACGCTATCTTTGGTTTCTATTCTATCAAAATCCCAATGGTATTCATAAATTCTAGGAGAAGAACGAACTGAAGATAACTCACCTGATAATCCCAAAGCAGACGGGAGCTCAGAATCAGTGTTCGGCGCACAATGAGGAGGAGTACTTCCACTACCAAGACGTGCACCAACTGCTCACGATAGGATGGATACACGTAAGGCTGCATCAAATTGTACATCTTTTTCTTTTTTCTTTTTCTGTATCAAGCTCTGCGACTAATCTATAAAGTAAGAGCGAGAGCACACGCGTCACTTAGGCTCGATTCACACCAAAAGCGCGGCGAAGGGCAGCGAAGCGGAGCGCAGTTTATGTGTCATATGAATTTCTACTTTATTTTCATTACTATAGTACTTAATATCGAATTCTCGCGACTTCTGGAGCATTCTAGCGACTTCTCGCGCATTCCAGCGACTTCGCGGGAATCCGCGCGTCTCGTTCGAGTTTCACATGCGATAATGAGTATTATAAAAAATATTATAAAGTTGAAATTCATATGACACATAAACTGCGCTCTGCTTCGCTGCCCTTCGCCGCGATTTTGGTGTGAACTGACCCTTATAAGCGATCAGCGATTTTGCGTCTGCATCGATGTTGCTAAAAGTAGCATGTTTGCGGTGGTTCTAAGAAGTAGTGCCACTCTGCATCTAGCCGAATTGGGCTGGCACGACCGGTGATGTACCTCTTACACGAGACCGGCGTAAAGTGACAGCTTTGCTGTCGCGTTTCGTGCGGTGTCGCAACGCATCTGTATAATCTCTGCGGATGTCCATGGGCGTCGTATCTATGTCCCCTTCCTGACGAGGATGTGCGGATCAGGTTTTCTCGCTCCGCATTCCGCATCATTCGCCTACTCGTGATATGGTATGGTGGTATGGCGTGATGGGTGGCGGCTCCCATTGCCGCATTTATTACTACTCATACCGACGGGGCTGTTCGGTACGCGTCCCCTGCACCCTAACCCGTAATCCGTCCTACGTATTCGTGCATTTCAGTGGAGTGATTCGGTGCGCATTGCAGACCAGCAGATGGCAGGAGTCACGACGAGATCAGTGACATTCACCGCATATATTAATAAACATAGATTAACTTTACTCCAAGTAAAACTAGAATCTGTCAAATTCCTTGTTAATAAACTATCTAGTTTGACAGATAATGTGACTAATACAAGTTTAATACTTGGAGTAAAGTTAATCTAGGTTTATCAATGTGGCGAGTGTATAATGTGTCGTGTTGCTCCACAGACGCACCCGACACAGACCGCGTTCCTCTCGTCTATAGACGTGCACACGCAGATGAGCTACCAGCTCATGATGCCGGAGGCGATTGCCATCGTGTGCGCTCCCACGTATAACGAGTGAGTATTGCACACACTCACACACATCCTTAGCGAATAATATAACTCATACAGCGCGTTCACGACCACAGCGATGCGAATTGCGGCGCGGTGAGCGGTCGTCTGTCTCTCTTTCACTCGATACTCGACGCGCGAGTGAGAGAGAGACAGACGACCGCTCACCGCGCCGCAATTCGCACCGCTGTGGTCGTGAACGCGCTGTTAGACACGCGGCGTGAGCGTCAGTTTACCTGATTTTGGAGCAGTGCCGGCAACCGCGACCTTGAAAAAGTCGATTTTAAATATTTGAATACCATTTAGGAATGTAAATAAAGGAAAGTAAATAAGTAAACAATCTAATAAAATTGTTTATGCTCGCCAGAGTGTGAATGGAAAATTTTAATATGTTGTTTTTATAAAAATAAATTAGTGACCATAAAATAATTGATATGAGTACATGAGTCTGTTAATCTAATCATTTAATAAAAATCTATTTAAAATAAAGATATAAAACAGTTGCAATTAAAGTGGATGCGAAACACCAGCTGTTTAAGATCGTTGCACTCTTCGTGTGCCGTTCGCACACGAATACTGTAACTACGATAGATGTATTTTTTCGGACCATTTCAAATCGATTTTTATTTAACAAAATGTTAAAATTAGACTAAAATTTAAAACACACTCTTATACTGACTTTTACTCCTTTATTTTAAATTTGGCTAGTGACCAAAAATAACTCTAATACAAGGTTGATAAAAGCAAGAGGCATTGAATTAAACAACATAATATACTATAAGTGCCTACAGTTAGTCAGAAACTATAAAAAAAAGTTTACGACAAGTATACGAAAACACTTTTTCAAACAAGTTAAAGTTAAAGCGAAAAAATGTAATCACGCTTTGTACCGGGCGGCTACAGCAAGCACGGGGTGAATGACCCAGTCCGGCCACAGGCGACCATCAGCTGCGGTACAGTGTAGCATGTACGTAGTGAGAAAAAACTTTGAATACTTCCTGTGACAACTATTGCTCCGATTTATCTGATTTTTGTTGTGTAGCCTGGAAATGATTGTATACATATTTCTGTTTCCCCACTACATTTTTACGTGTACACGTACGGGTTGATGTCTTTTTTTTATGTGAAACCCAAGTGTGTTCCATAATCTTTGGGACAAAAATCAGCTTTTGAACCACGTATTACTGTAAACACGTTTATAACTCGCGCGGTTAAAGAATGGGATTAGAAATGGCGACTCGGCGAGCTTGTACTAACTGCATAAAAATTCAAAGAACAAAAATATTCATCAGTATTATTTTTAATAAAATCTGTTTTGAAACAGGTTTCCTATACCCATGTTTATTTTAATTAGAAAACTAATAAAAAGTACTTACTTAAGTATATATTATCTACTACACGAAAATTTATCTTATACAGCGTGAAATTATAATGGTTCTCGAGCCGAAGCATATGAATTTGAATAATTTATAGCACCAATAAAAACGGGTAAATCAATTGTAACGTGAAATATAAAAAAGTTTCAATTTTAATATATCATTTATATTCCTTCGAGTTGGTAATAGTAGGTAAAGCCAATGCTATGATTGGCTAATTCGCGCGTCTATTGTAAAAAATATAGCACTCTCTGTCTCACTCCGATTTATTGCCCTTACTATGAGTTTTCACTTTTTCAAACGCTAGCGATATAACTATCGACTTTAATAAAAAAAAATAGTTATTTTAATAAATTAATATTATACATAGGTTCTGTTATTGATATAGAACTCAAAATTTTCTTTTCGATGACGACTAAAATTCCACGCTGTATATGTAGGTATATTATTATTGAAACCTTTAAAAGCATAAATTTTGTAGTTATTTTTAGCAGGTCCCATGCCCTTAAATCCCTTCCTTCTGGTGGATACAACTAGCGCGTCCAGGAATCTGGAGTGCGTTTATCTATCCATGTGCTATTTTCTATCTATTGCTCGAATAGACCCAAGTGGGTTTAGAAACGTCGGCTCGTCAAGCCTGTACTGCCTGCATACACATAGCCTAGTGTCAACTGCGATAATAACGTTTAATCTTTATTTTAGTTTATATATCAGTTTACAAATATCTCATATTTATTTTTATAAAATCATTTAAAAAATCGTAATATCCAAAAACATTTATTCAGAATTATTTACAAGAGACCGTTATTTCGGTACAGTATTGTTCCTATTTGTAAAAATACAAATAGTAATATAATAATAATAATAATATTTGTTGACATATTACACTACGTTAGCTTAGCTCCGTGCTAATTGGTCATTTTTGTATATATTTGATAAAAAAGTTGTTTTTTGTCGAAATTCAATACCAGAAATAAACGTAAACTTCAAAATGCAAATTTCAAAAATTGAAAATTTCGTTTTATTTCGATCGTATTAATATATTATTTTTTGTGGTCGGTACCGGTGGGTGTGAGTATAGATGGCTACAGTGTGTGAGCAAGAGGTGAATAGAAGGATAGCACCTAGAACCATGTCGCGTATTTTAAGAGATGACTTTTGATTTGACTTGATAAATTAAAGATGAATAGGGTAGTGTATCATTTCCAGCTCACACCACAAAAATCTGATCAATCGGAGCAATAGTTTAGTCACAGGATTTTTTTAAGCTTTTTCTCACTTCGTACACGCTGTATCGCAGCTGATCGCCGACTATGGCCTATGAATAATAGGCTTATAAATATAATATAAATAGGCTTATAAATAAGCTATTTACAGAAGAAATGAAATATCATAAGCTCTGCTGGTCAAGTTTTAAATGTTGTCTAATTAATCTGAAATATAATATAATAAATAATAAGTGTGAATGAGACGAGCATTATGTAACACAATGTTTGTATATCAGTGTAGGGTACTTCTCGCTGACGCCGGAGGGTATGAAGGTAGTCGGCGAGTGCCAACTGAGCGGCTTTCATCCGCACGCTTGCGAGCAAGAGGTCTACACTGTAAGTACCACACTTGATAGCTTACTACATCCGGTCTACATTGTGAGTACCACACTTGATAGCTTTTTTTTAAGGAAAAACTTCGTCAGCGATCGAGGGACTGGCTGATAAGTGAATTTGCGTCACCTACATGCTACTTTTTTATTGTCTAAGGGGGCAAACGAGGGATTGGAGCCATTTTCATGACTACCGACGCTCGTAGACATGCGCATAGAGGTTATACAGATGCGTCCGCCTTGCCCTACATTTGCCACCGGATAACGATAAGGGAAATAACAAAAAAAAAAATGTAATAACACTGTAAATTTATTCTAGACCGCGACTCACATCAAGTTTGATGACGGCATGTCTATTGAGGTAGCAGACCTAAGGACAATGAACGTATTCGAGATGAAAACAGCATAGTGTATGATAGACTTACTTTGTTTAAATGCGAAGGAAAAATCTAAAACATGTGAGCTGTCTTACTGTTTGCATATACCATAGATTTAGTATGTATAAGATACACAATGACAGAACAGGAGGCGAGACAAAAAAATATTTGACAAATGTTAGAATTACTACAAAAACACATATATGACTTTGCCATTAGTAAGTATCATTCGTAAATATCGGGCTGCTATGGCCTCTTACTAGCGTAAAATAATTGTCTCATATATACTTCATCTACTGTCTCTTTTCTTTTCCGATGATTGAAAGTTATTTTGAATGTCTCGCTCCCACGCTTTGTACATCTTTCACGTAGTGAGAACAATTCTAAATCTATGGCTTATACCTACGCTCTAAGCACGCAGATATTTGCAGTATATGTAAAAGAGTTTTTAATCGCTATTGTTATATATGTGATGTTTAAATATCAGAAGCGGCATCTGTCGACAGAGCTTGTCAACTAATGGTTTGTGATTATTACGCTGTGCTTCTCAATGTAATATCCCTAATTCTTTTTCCGAAATTTCGATTCCGCTGCTGTACCTACCTGCCTTGTGAAATCTAGTGTCCGGTCGCGAAGTGGATATAACTCCGTTCATTCAGTTATTTAAAATTGTTCCTTTCTATTCGAAGTAAAACTTATGTGTCTTGCTCACACGATATAATCTGTGCGAGCGAAAGGCAATATATTAACACGGAAACGAGAGAGACAGTAATAATGGTCAACGTACGAAATTCTTTCTACTCCGCGACCGGGCTTTACCAGTAAGAAATATTATACTTACAGTAATTTTGATGCAAAAATATATCTCCTACAGTACCTAAACAACGTGTACAAAATGAAAAGCTTTTGTCCCTTAAATTTTCGATATTCGCCCTCGTTTATAATAAGTATATTATGTATGTTTGCATTTGCTCTTAGATTACTATTCAATATCACTTTTCTCATAAAATGTTTCTCGAATATGCAACGTGTGCTCATTTGGCATATGTATTTATAGAGTAAATATTGTATTATGAATATATTCTTCTGTGACACATTTTTTGTATGATATATAAGTATCTTTTTTTTTTTTATGGTTTAGGAGGGTAAACGAGCAGTCGGAGCCATTTACATGACTACCGACGCCCACAAACACCCGCATAGAGGCTATACAGATGCACTGCCCTCCTTTCTCCTCCCACCTCCATGGGCCACCGGCTACTGGAGTACATTATGCACTATGTTGGGACGATGGCTGTTTTCAGACCAGCCTTAATAATTATTATTAACTAGCTGCGTCTCGCGGTTTCACCCGCGTAAATTACGATATCGTGGAAAATCATCCCATGGCATCCCATAGGAACATTTTTCAGGATAAAAACTATCCTATGTGGTAATCCAAGTTACCCTTTATGTCTATGCCAAATTTCATGAAAATCGGTTGAGCAGTTTTTGCGTGAAGGAGTAACAAACAAACAATTAAACAAACATACAAACTTTCGCATTTATAATATTAATAAGATTCATACTTTATTCTAATATAATATTATACAACATTTACGAAATGAGATTCGTGTATATCTTTCAGGCGTGCTTGTTATGAGGCATTACTGGGATTTTTAAATTGCGGAAAATTTTAAGGACTAAGTTTTAATTTGTGTCAAATGCTGAATCATGACACCGTAAGGTTAAATAATGCTTAATGTTTCGAACTACTTATGTTAAAATATTTGTAATGCTAAAGCATAACCAAAGGCCTTAGACTACTGTATGATATATTAATCTTGCTTTACTAAACTATTGCTTATTTTGATCGAATAGGTATATTCGGAAGATTGTGAAACAAATCATGTATCAATGTTAATATTAAATATAAAATATTTTAGACGTGAAAGATACAAATGGCCGCATACAGGTCGTTTTATAAAGCTATAAAAATATATTTTGTTAGACACCATGTATATACGCACGTAGATTTTATATAGATACAAAGTATTCAATATATTGTGATGACATTTTTATATTTAGTTATGTTTTACGTCTTACCCATTGCTTTTCTAAACCCAAAGGTTTCACAAACTTGACATGCATCTTCGTCAGTGCCGTCGCAGTGTTATTGGGATATATCCTTAATAATATATTTGGTTGGCAGGACCTAAGTAATACACACGAGTCACTAGATTAGATTTAATTTGTATTTAATGTTTATTAAAGGTACAAATAAAGTAGACCGGTATTAAAGTGTCACTAGGTACCTACTTATAACAATATTCACCCTACTTAAATACACACCAAAATAGGGAGATGCTCGGATGATGGAATGATTGTTCAGCTATGTGGTTACATATACGATACATATATGAATAAGCACACATATTTTATTGTGGAGGAAAAGACATGGTCAATGCTTTTCTTCAAGTTTTCATGGCCACATTTTTGTTTTGCTTTGTTTTTGCCCATTTCTTATTACACATTTTATAACACTGTGTGATTTAAACTCCACCTTAGACCACTGTTTAAATAAATTTGCAAAGTGCAATAATAAGTATTTATAAGCCCTACAAAATATTAAATACCATTTTAAAACTTATAGCTTTGGGTCTAGAAGAGCAATTAATGCGATCTATGATAATAATTAAACTCGTTCTGTTATTAATAAACATAGCTTAATTTTACTCCTAATAATAAACTACAATCTGTCAAATTATGAATAAGGAATTGACAGATTCTAGTTTAATACTTGGAGTACATAAAGTTAATCTATGTTTAATAATGAGGTTGATTGTGTCGATAATCATTGTGAGATTTTGTGGTCTCTGAAACATTCTGATTGTTGTATTAATTATTATTTATAGTCGGTTAATAAATACTTGTATATATTGGAACAAGACTGAGAACAATATTTGAATAATTATTTTATTATTTTGTTGTTACTTTATGTATAAAAATGTTTATATTAACAAAAATTAGGTATTATTGTATTTACGTTTCATTTTTGGTTTCTGTTGTTGCGATGAAACAAAACTACTAGTTGTATTTTAGTTGTTTATTCTGATAATAAAATAATTTATTAACTATAATTTTGTTGTTAATATGTCCTTGTAGCAGAATTTTGGCTCAGTGCACAAGAGTGTGGGCAGACACAAATGATTTCTCTACTCCCTCTTCCCTCTAATCTGACGTGGTGATGGTCCGACACGACCGGAGAGAAATCCGGCTAAAGCCCGACTATTCAACAATTTGTGGCCCAATCGGAGAATCCAACCCGAGACTTCACTATGGCTGAACATGCTTACCTGTACCCGCAAAGGTAGGTTATTATATACGAAAAACACAAAGTATTCTCTTGACATAGTGTTATCACTCTGTTATTTCAACTGCTCATATTCATCAACGTATTATATACAAGGCAAATGGGGTAAAAAGCGGGTGAAATAAAAACTAAACTAAATAGTAACATTTATTTTATTGCATCAGATATTACACAAATAAAGCAGCTACATTTTGTATCTATTATTGATTAATCAATACCTGATACTACACATTTAAAGGTAATATAAGAATAAACTACAGTAACATAAATTTTAGGATGTTGTAGTTATAGTTATCTACCCGATTGCTTCAAAATCAGGGTAGTATTTAGTTTATGTAGGTGTAATATAGAAATATTATTTCTATATTCCCTGTTACAGGTAAAACGCCTTGGGGGATTTTAATATATGAGGAACGAATACTGTTAAATTAGTCTTGATAAATCTTGCCAGTGACACTGGGTAGGTAAATGGAAAATATTTTAGATTGCGGGTTTTTGTTTTACAATTTAATGTTAGGATTTCTATGATATCGAGACGAATAATAATTTATATATTATAGTTAATATTATGTACGTGTAATGTACATGTTTGTCTGTCTGTGCTCAAATAAATGTCTGCTTTCTTTTTTTAATATGATGTTGATTCTCTTAGATAATGTAATTTAAATAGACATGACACAATACGACCTGCATGCTTACGCATGGGTTTAGACTTTAGATACTTATGTTGTGTATTTTCTACTTGTACCTTCATTACGGTGCTCGAGTACATCTACTTTTTATGTAACGTCCTGTAAGTACCTTACATTATACTTACACAAGGAACGTAATTTAGCAAGATCATCGACTATGTAAAAATTTACTCTTGTTTTATATAAAAATAAACTTAACAGTATAGTTGCATAAATTGTTATATTAAGTTGCTTTCGTTTAATAAAAAGTTTATAAAACTTTTTTCCACGTGCTTGCCTACGTATTTACTTATATCTAAACAGGGATTATACTTAAGACGGTTCTTATAAACTCTTCATTTAATTGAAGGCACTTCTAATACACATCAAAGTCTAAAGCTAATTTCTATGTTTGCATTGCAATAAATAAATCAGACAGTCTACACACACAATAAGCAATTTTACAGTCTAAAATTTTAATAAGGCACTCGGTGCTGTCTTTTTTAATATAACTAATGCTTAACTAAGCTTAAATTTATATTTATGTATAATATATCCTTGTTTTAATATAATTGTAATCTTACTTACGCCCGTCATTTCTCTTATATGTAAACTATTTATTTCATGGATACAACTATGAATACGTATGGTAGGTAGGCACTTATGCAGCTTTCAAATATATGAAATATAGACAAATTTTGTTCTATCAATTAATTAATTTATTACAAGGTTAATATTTGTATAGTTTGATGTCCATATTTCTTTATTTTTTAAATCCTAAAAGTGACAAATGATATTATATTGAAGATGTGGACCATAACTACCTACTGTTCCTACACTAGCTACATTACCTAAGTCTACAGTTATAGAAACTTGTACCAATAATTATCTTTTTAATGATAACAGATATAACAATTATCATTAAACTGTCTTATTGGATTCGCGACTCTCTGCGACCGGTCGCAAAGACAGTTGTGCGACAGTCGCGACTGCATTTAGACGTCATTTGACATTAATTGACATATTAGTAGTCTAGTCGCTGTATCCACCGTCTAGAATGTGACTGAGACACCGCTGTGTACTGTCGCCATTAGACAGTTATTTTCAATTTTTCAAAATTTCTATCCCGTTATTTTAGTTACTTGTCAGTATTACTCTCGGGAGGAGTCTGGTGTGAGATGCTCTGGATTCTGATGTGATCGGTAATATCGGTAGGTCTACACTCCACCTAATAACCGCTTGACGCCAAAACAGTTTTATTGCTTATTGTGTTTTACAGTTTTATTGGTTATTGTATTGTAAAGTACCCATTAGCATTTTTAAGAAATCTACGATTACGTTATTCAAATATCTCAAAACTTCGAGTAACTACACCTACCTACATATTATTTTTATATTAGTTTATTTCATCCTATATAATTAACAAACATTCATCTTATATTTAACGTGGTATTTCACATTAATTTTAAAATATTATAAAAGCAACTACTCCAATAATACATATAATGGCAAGTAACTTTATTGCTAAGAACATTTAATGCATTTATTAAGGGTAGGCTTAACATTTATAGTAGCACTACTTTATAATTAGTAGATAGGTCTTGGTACTTAAAGACCTTTAATTAACAAACATTTATATGATATGTAGAACTTATATTATTCAATTTAAACTAGCTAAACGTGTTTTGTGAGAGCCTTATATCTTTCAACGCCATTCCACTCATACTAGGTACCTATAGAATAATGTGGAGAATTTCATATTATCGTCCCAAGTACAAGTGGAAAAAGTAGGTATCATTATGCGGTTTTAATTAAACGTATCATAAATGTACCTAATACACAAATAAAGGAAAAGTTGAAAGAATGAAGAAGGTTAAAAACTTTAAATTCAATTAAAATGTATTATTTATTAAATTAAATTTTACTCCCTCTAGCTACTCATTTAGTTTAATAAATAAATCTTGCGTTGTCATTTAGTACTTGAATGTTATAGGAATTTTGTGACCACGTAAGTGTTAGAGCCGGTATCGGATCAATCCGATACAGGGAGCGGCGCCGATACCAGTATCAATTTAACCGTTTTGCTGTGGCGAATATTTTTCAAAACTCTCAGCGGTGGCGGCGTACAAAACAAATACGTCGTGACACGGCTGCCGTGTCATACGCCATAGAAGTTGACTACACGGCTACCGTGTCACCCGCCATGTGTTTAAACATTAGTTATTTTACACGTTTAGAGACTTAATCCATTCAGTCAAAGTTAAAGCACGGGTGTAAACGGAAGGTTAAAGTTGTTTTGAGTGGTATTTGAAAAGATTTACCAAGTATTTTCCTAAATATGGAAGGTAAGCGACTTTTTATTCAGATGTAGCAAACCTTTTATAAGTTATATGTTATAAAATAAGAACCTACAATATTGAAGTAAGTTTCCAAAATAAATTATGTTTATTCTATATTATGTTAACGTATATTTGGTACTTATGTTAGTAATGTTTTTGAGATCATTGAAGGTTCAGTTTTTGCATTCGTTTTCAGACCAATACAAGTTTATAAAACGATGTAATTATTTGATTTGTGAATGTTCTTAGTTGACTCGTAAATACTCATATCTGATGTTATTGACTTCATAAATTTAATATACAAAAAGGAACCATAAAGGTGTATTCCCACACTTTGTTTGAGAACTATAAAACAAACTATAATAAACTCGTCATTGTGCTTTAATACTCGATATCAGATCTGCCACTTATAAGTGTTCTTATATCAAGCTTTAACCTAAACCTAACCTATATATTTATACTTAGTAATTTATAAATGAATAAAGCTACTTATATGTATTTATTGTAACATTGTAGATAACAGTAGCAACACGACGACTAGTCCGGCCAGTTGGCGCGTCGCGGCGGAGTTGGTGGCCTTCTTGTTGGCCGGCGACGCGATTTGTACGGTCTTGTTCATCATCCAGTAGTAGACGCTGGTGAGCCCCTGCTGCTGCAGCTCTCGCCCGACTATCTTCCGTATCTGTTCGTTGTAGGAGTTGAGCCATTTTATCTGGAAATATGCAAGCATGTGGTGACTTTGTGTTGAAAGGAAGAAAGAAAACAATCGTATTGTCATGCTGCATGCATGCAGCAAAATTTGTAAGAGTTAGTGCCACGCATGCATGTAGCCAACATGGGCCAGCGTGACCGGAGAAGTACCTCTAAATTACACAACACCGGCATAAAATCAGTGCAGAGACAGCTGTAGGTACTGTCGCGTTTGGACTTTGGTGCGGTGTGTGATTAGTAAAATGGTGCTCCAAATCTGTCAGGGACTAGGACAAGAGACCAAAAATGGATTATACGAATCAAAAAAATCTATTTTGTAATATTTACTTAAATTTACGAAAACAATAATTGGTACCTATGTTATCAACTTAACACATTTCTTTTAGAAACTGTCCTAGTTTTTATATTACCTACCTCATAATCGGTGAGTAGATTGTTGTCAATAAGTTTAGGTTCAAAAGGTACCAGTGCAGCCTCCTGGAAACCTAAATAGCCACCAGGTTTTGGAACTACTTCTAGAACGTTCTCCAGTTTAACGCCAAACTTGCCCGGCTCGTACCACGTTGGAGCTGCGAAACAATTTCACGTTTAAGCAAGATGGATGGATTTACGATTTACAATTTGTAAATTATGAAAACTAAAGCCGTGCCAACTTTTTAGACTTTATAACTAGATGTGCTTAGATAGGTAAGTAGGTAGTAGATCTAGGCTCTATAATCAGAAGGGAGGCCTTCGATTCGCGCCTCCTCGTTAGAAAGAAGACACGAGGGGACACGGTCTGAAGAGATTTTCGGCCATGATGATAAGAGCATTGTTAACATTTTAATCCCCTATCGAGATGCATCTCTGCCATTTGCAGGAATGAGGTGGTCTGTCCCTGTCCTATCGACTATGAACCAGACTAGATTGTCCTCATGCCGAGTCTCATACAACCGATGCAGCTGTAAGTGCTGGACTTCTGTCCGCATAGAGAATGTCAAAAAATATCGATTCGTAAATATAGGTAAGAATCTTAACGTTATTTCATTGGTGTATAGTTACCACTAGTGATGAAGTAGCCTTCTCGAAAATAATGCAGATTGGTATCCTGCCTGTAGTCGATGACAACAGGATCTGAAAAAAGCTACGTTAATACCAAATAATATCTCTTGCTCATGTAATATCAGCTAAAAACGGTTCATTTTAAAATATGTACACGCTCAAGCCGGTTCAGCGTCGCGTCGATTTTACTATCAGGTGGGCGGCGCGTAGTCTTCTCATTGCGGCTCGCGCATTGCCGTGCCCGCATGCTCCGCAAGTGGCAAAGCCAGTAACTTCAACCTGCAAAACGCATGCTAAAGCATGTAGCACGCTGCTCCACCTATGCTTCTCTGCAGCCAATGTAAAACACAAACATGCAAGAATACCTTCATGTCGGTTAAGCGCAGCGCCCACCCCGTGTCCGGTGGGTAGAGCGTAGTCCTGTTTGTACGCCCACAGCGGCGCGCGCGCTACCGGGTCTGCGTGCGCCGCGGGCAGCGTTGCGGGCACGAGTAGCATGCTGAACGCTGCTAGAGCACGCAGCACGCTGCTGTACGCACGCTTCTCTGCCATGGACGGCGAGCCGTAGTGCACCGTGCGGGTGATCACTGTCGTACCCTCTGTGATAAGATAATACCAACAATAGCAAATAAGCATATGTATTATTGCACTTTGATATAATATATGTATATCTAAATGACTCTGTTCGAAAAGTATTCGAATAAAACTTTAAGGGTCAATTCACACTAAAAGCGGGGCAAAGAGCAGCGAAGCGGAGCGCAGTTTATGTGTCATATGAATTTTAACTTTATAATAATTAAAATAATACTTACAATACTTATTATCGCAAATATAATAATTACAATACTTCGCTTTATAATAATCGCTTTATAATAATTGCAATACTTATTATCGCATGAGAAACTCGAACGAGACGCGCGGATTCCCGCGAATGCTCGAGCAGTCGCTGGAATCCGCGCGGAAGTCGCAAGAATTCGATAATAAGTACTATAGTAACGAAAATAAAGTTTAAATTCATATGACACTGAAAGTACGCTCCGCTTTGCTGCCCTTCGCCGCGCTTTTGGTGTGAATTGACCCTTATGGTCTAGCTAACTAAAAGTAGTTACACTGTTATTGTTACCTACACAATTTAGTTGTGTTTCGCGATATGAAGTAGTATAATTATATTTTTTCAGCAATTCGTAGCCTTGTCAATGTCATACATAGTTGACAAAGAACCATTGACCTCCGCAATTAACTAAGTAATGCCCATACATTGTCGATACAATTTTATTCAGTATAGAAGTACTTTAACGTTATAGATACAATGTATTAATGTTGACTGTTTAGAGATTTATGAATAATATTAAATGTTACCATCGTACTGTCCTCCTGACTGTATGACCATGGTGGAGTTGGTAAAGATGCGTCTGTTGGTGTAGTTGGTGGGCATGTAGTCCGGGTCCGCGCCGCTGGGTCCGAAGGCCACCCGGGTCCGCATGGACAGCCCCACGTACCCGGCCTGCGTGGCCCTGGTCAAGTCCACCTTGTCGCCCACGGACAACTCGTTCAGATTTCCTTTATTCTGGAAGGTAAAGAATAACTTGCGTTTGTTAGCAGCATCAGCGAAGAGAAGCCCAGTAGGTATGCATACATAAAAGCACGTGAGTGTTATGGGCTAAAGGACTCCCCCTTTAAAGATCAATTTTATCCTAGGTATTTATAGTATTTGTTCCTATATCGGCAACAGAAATGCATCATTTGTAAATTTCTGGTCCCTGAGAGTGGTGACAGACGGAGGGACGGATGACTGCGAAATCAATAGGGTTCCGTTTTACCATTTGGGTACGGATCTCTAAATAATAATCATTATCATCAGTCCGAAATAGTGTCATGCGTACAAAATTGTATTAAAAATGTGGAGAATAGAAATAAAAATTGGAAGATTTTTTCTATGGGTGCTTTTATAAAGAAGCAGGTTCCCGGCGCCGACAATTTCGGCGCCGAGTCGGCGCCGACACGTTTGCAATGTTATCTTATGGGCTCACTTATAAAGAAGCAGGTTTTCG
>LUGF01025477.1:285287-298050 GCA_001625245.1 Calycopis cecrops
CAGACAATACGAAATTTATGAACAACCAACGAATTTTTATTACAACGAACAGACAGAATAACGACTTTGATCTTAGCCAAAAGGCCGAGAAGCGATACCAGTCTATAATAATACGGCGAGGGTCATCATTCGCGCAAAGTTTTCTATAGCGCGATGTAGAAACTTGGCAAAAACTGATAGTGACATCTAGTGTAAAAACGCGATATTCTAAAACTTAGTTCCTAAAATTAGACTATAGGTGGCGCTCATAATATTGTCAAGAGTCCATGCGGTCTAAATTAATGTTTATCTCGATTTCCCTTAAATGATCGTATACTATATATTTGGTCTTGTGGTGATCCTTAGCAAAGTTGTGCATGAGCTCCCACTAAGGTTTCTGAGTTGGTACGACCAATTTAAGATAGATGGCGCCACTATCATCACAACGTACATAGAGATATAAAGAAAGAATTTATTTCTGATGTCTATGACAACGTTTCTTATCAATAAAATCCTTCAAATTTATTTTAGTTGGTGGCGTAGCAACCAAAAAGTTTATTTTGCTTTAAGTTACTTCTTTACTAGATACTCTAACCTACTAGTCTTTCACTCTATATTACTGCTATATAACGAATCAATTTTAGCTGTAGGCAGCTAAACAGTATGGACTCTGTTTGTTTTAACCCACTTGAGTATTGTTTCCAGGGCATGAAGTGTTTCATCATAAATGGTCTTGCTCTAGGCAGGAGCAGAAAGATAGAGAATAGTATATACATATACATGTATTATTAGATTATGTCCAAAAAATCAGCCATTTGAGCGCATGGTGTGTTTTTAAATTATAATTTATATAACATCAATATATGATAAATTTTTAGTAATTTTCATAATAGTATACAAAAACCAAATTAATCATTTTTGTAGATAGATTAGAAAATTGTCTCTACATCAAAGTAGAGTACTACTCCCAAGAAAGTAAAGTATTTTTTTACCAAAAAAATTGCATTGAATTTAATTCAACATTACCTATTTAAATTATTAATTTATAATTTAAAAATATGTTAAGTATGGAAATTAAATACACAAAACATTGAGTTAAAATCTGTTATAATATATATTACTAGTTATAATATATATTACTAGCTTCGCCCCGCGGTTTCACCCGCGTAACTTTCGATCCCGTGGGAATATCGGGATGAAAAATAGATGTTGGCCGATTCTCAGACCTACTCAATATGCTCACAAAATTTCATGAGAATCGGTTAAGCCGTTTCGGAGGAGTATGGCAACGAAAACTGTGACACGAGAATTTTATATATTAGATATTGTGTCTACAGGGCAGGGTAGACAATTTTTTACTGTTAGACGAGAAGCTTTTTTGGAGAATGCGGCCGTTCTTTTAAAATAAATGTTCGATAGATAAAATCTCTACGTAAGTTATCTTTATTTGTTTTCAAATACGAATGCTGCGTATCGTAAAGGAAAATTCTAGGAATGAAATATAAATTTAGTTAAGACAAAGAGACGGTCTACTCGATTATCAAGTATTTATATGTTTTCGATCGGGATGTATACAAGAGTGGGATTAACAATATGCATAGGTCCGGTCCTAAATCAATAAAGGTTGATGATTAAGAGGGAAGGTCTATTTACAATTAAACTCCTGATTAAAATATAAAAAACAGTCCTTATATATAATTAAATAAAGTAAGCAAATGTTCTGGGCGCTAGAATCCTAAAAAGAGAACCAGAAGGAGAAAGCGGCTAGCGACAGAGGCGATACTGACGCGGGAATATACCAGGACCACATAAGCCTTGTAGAGCTGCACAGTTCGAAAGCTCTATCAAAGCTTTAGTTAGAAAGGGACAATTAAGGGTGCGTTATATCGGTCTCGTTCTAACCACAGAGGCAGCGTACTTGATCGGAACTGGGCGGCCCTTACGAAGCTGCGAGTTTTATGAATGGTATGAAGGTGAAAGAAACTTTCCGTGAGGGCAACTTATGTTTTCACTTAGAGGTAAACTAAGTAATGCACATGAGTAAACATCTAAATACCTTATTATACATTTAAATAATTGTAAAATATGTTTATTTTATAAATAAATATTTAAGATTCCTACATGAATTTAAAATATAGTCTACACATTTGTAAGACTATGAATCTAGTTTATTGCATAATTTAATAATACTCGCTGAAAATTTTTTGAAAAAAATCATATTGGTGAAATCATGACGGAAGCCGTGCAGAGTATCGACCGTGGGGCGTTGGCAGACGTGATACGTCGAGTGGGGTGAGGGCTATACCCTGCTCGCTTGTACGCTATCTTGCTTCACCGACTCTCTAGTTAAATAATACTGATTTTCCCTTTATTTTTTTTTTATTTTTTTACGACAGTTTTCACGGCGGTCAGTTTTTATTTTTTTAAGATAGCCTTATACGGTTTTAAAGTTATATTACATTAATTGCTTAAACAGTTTTGTTTGTTTTTAAACGTCTCTTATTCCTATATGAAGAAGCCCAATAAGGTTATATGGGAAAGTGATGCCAAAAGAAGATAGGGATACATTTAAAAGATTGATTTTGATGGCTCGTAAGACTAATATAATTATTTTGTCTTAAGTGTTATCTTTGGATTATCATTGGAACTATGTCTGAGAAGTAAACAAATCTAACTACGATTAGCCTCAGATTAAGGCAACTGATTCTCTAAAGACATAAGAATAGGCTGCCAAATATATTCCGTACGAAAGATTTTGAAGTAACTTGATTAAATACTTACAAAATTACAAAACGTTTTTTTTATTTCTATGTCTTATTTATTAATAGTAATATAGAGCAAGATTTATTACTGTAAAGGTGTATAATATTAAACTCAATGTTAGAAAAAAAATTTACTTAATTTAAAAGTGTTATTTACATTCAAGCAGTGAAAATAAAAGCTGATGATGATAATGAAATATGCTCAACATTAAATAAACTCTATCTTGGCGAACATGTTTTGCAATGGATAAGTGAGTTCATCGCACCTTCATTTTCATTCCCTTAAGGAAAATTCAACGTATTCCCAAAGGGACAAAAGATCCTGCGAGGTACCAGGGCAGCAAATAACATAAAGAGGTTTAACGTGACGCATCGTCCTGCGCAAGGATATTGCATGCACTCAAGGATAAGTGGCAACGAGGCGTTCACCCGTATCAGCGGCCATTCACTCCGCCGCACGCAATGTCATTCGTATAAAATGCATTGCACTGCACCTTGCATTGACGTCTTCAACAAAATTGGAATTTGAATTCAAAATATTATAAGATTACCATATAATCTTTTTTGTAAATATATTTATTATACGAACTTAAAAATAACAAAGTAACTAAGATTTATTTATTCCAATTTAAACTATGTGACGTCAGTTTACTAAAAATCTGATCAATATTTATTCCGGACGCTTTCACCGTCCAAAATGCGTGTGCGTAAAACAATGGAATGGCCCCTTTTTATACCAGGAGAATATAGGACGGGAGGAGATACGAACTCTTGTTAAGGATTTATATGACTTCCACAAGGATTATGGGAGGGTCGAGTTGTCGGGTTTGTAAAGCGTTCGGGCGAATCAAAATACGTAGAGAACGTTTTCGATCCTTTGCTCTCAGCTTAAATAATGAGTGATGTGTACTTATTTGTGTTTTATTGGGTATATTATTTATTCATTTATTTATTATGTTTATTATTTATTTTATTATTTATTTATTATATTTTATGGGTATATTTACAAGATTTCACGTTATTGTAATTCGTTGAATTTGTAGAAGACGAATTTAGTTAGAGGAAGTGCTTTGCTATTAAATCAGGACGGCTAGTCGAGGGAGGATCTTAACGTTCAAATAGTACCGGTGATAAGTAATGACTATGATAAAGCGTATCGTGTGATTCGTGAAATGCTGTAGAAATATAATGGCCCTTTGAGTAAAACGGATTGAAGGGAGATGATGTAACTGCATTATTAGCTCTCCCCTTTCTTTACTTGTTTCTCGTTGTTACGATGATGAAGGGCGATAGCAATTATTGCACATGTTGGCAAATTGTTTGGAAAAAACTGCACGCCTCATAATACATATTACATAAATAATATATGGTAAAAATAACCTATACTCCTCGTTAACTATTAAATATTTTATTCTGTTAATTTATTATTGAGGAAAAACTAAAATAAGAAAGAAGGTATATCGTTATTTATTTGGCATACACATATTATTGTAGATTAACATTATATTTTATATTATTACAGAGGAAATATTGAATAATAATATGTATGATGAACAATACTTTATACTTCTTTATTGTTATGAGTTAGTTGTTGTAATTTCTTTACGAGTTATTGAAATGATGAGCTTTGATAACTTAGTGTTAAATAATCATGTAGATATTCCATCCATTATCATGACTACAATATGCTCTTTAGTGCCATACGTCAAACCACTTTTACACAGGCATTTAGATTAATAAAAGCACAACATAAATTATTTGTTAATTAATTCTTATCTGTTGTTTATTAATATGTTTATATACAAACTATCAAAGTTAGGCAGAAATGAAATTGAGTTCGCGTCAGCAAACATGTTGTATTAAAAAAAAAAAATATGTTATATCCCAGGAAAGTGCCCTATGTCAACTAACGCGTGTCAGTCTACTTTGCTTATAGCATATTTGCTAAGGCGACTTCATTTATACATTTAAAGATAGTTTTAAGTATTTACTTCTAACGACAGTGCCTATGACTGTCTATAATATTTATACTTGCATAAGACTGCAAACGAGCAATCGGAGGCGTTCTCATGACTACCGACATCCATAGACATCCGCATAGAGGCTATATAGATGCGTTGTCTGTTGGCTGTTCCTCCTGCTCCCTCCATAAGCTACCGGCTACTTACACACCGCACGAAACGCGACAGCACAGCTGTCACTTTACGCCAGTCTTGTGTAAATAAAATGTACCTCCCCGGTTGTGCATGCCCAACTTGGCTACATGCGTCTGTGGCACTACCTCTTACTAAAATCTTATGCATGTACGAAATATTATATTTGTTGAAGTTAAATTTAACTGTAAAGCGGCTGTAACTATGTATCTATATTATTTGTTGATGCTTGGTTTGGTAGTGTTCAAAAAAGTAAATACGTTCTCCAAACATTAATTCCTTAAAACAACAAAAGATTAACTATCTGTTGGATTGGATCACCTGGTAGGTATGCTACCGACATTCATAGAAATCCGCGAATCTGACGATAATGCCTATGTACAATTTTAATTAAAATATTTTTAAGACTCGCACAAATTGGCAAATTGTACATACTACTAAACTGCCCGTTAATTACCTTATCTATTAGATTTTTGTGGTCAAAGGATTTTTTTATTTATTACTTTACGCTGGTTCCGAATAGGATTTTGATGAAATATACTTTGAGGTCAATCCCGAATCGGATGCTATAAGAGCGACGATTTTTACCAACTTGATACTATATTCTAGCAAATAAAGATTTCTTTCTTTCTTTCTTTCTTTGAGCTTTCTTCCACTTACACAAAAATATCGTCGCGTTTTCAAATTTGACCGTGTACCGGCAAAGTTCGTGGCGCTACAACGATTGCGTCACATGACGTCAATTTGTACCAGGAATGCATAAACTGCATGAGGTGCACTGGCTCAGACTAGCACGCCGCTACAGTACACTACCACAGGTATGAGGTACACCACTACACTCTCATTCAGATATTGATCCGACAGACGGCGCACGTGCGTCTCGTCACCGCGACAGTAAATAAAATAAGTTATTTAGGGATTCTCGCTTTAGTTCAATGTGAGTAGGTCTTGTAATAAACTGATTGATTAGTGTACTGAAAATACTTGATATGTGGAGATATTATAGTATTCAGATACCTTTAGGACCACATTATGTTAGAATACGTATCAACTAGCATCCCGCCGTGTTTCGTATCCGTAGATGTATGTATCGTGTTAAAAAGTTGAAGAGAGTATATTTTATCTTTTTATCCATTTACAGAATCATCTTAATCATACCGATCAAACATAATGTATATAATAATTCTTAAATACGCAAAAGAGCACAAAAATGTATAGAGCCGTTTGGTCTAAGAGCTCTATCACAAAAACCCCCTGTGTCTAGAGTTTTATTAAAAGATCTTAAAATAAGATGTACCAAATATTTTATTTTAAATTAAAAAACATGAAAATAATTAGTGAATTTACATTCAAAATTCACCCATCACTAACCGGTACCTTATACTAGAATACCGTTACTAGTGTAGAGCTCATTAACTGATAACGTTTTCGTTTACAAATTAAGGTTACAGAGATAGGCGGCGCATATGGGCCTAGAGAGTTGATGAGTTTGGACTTGAGCCTGAAACCAATTCCATAAGAAACGGAATATTTAGTTATTGTATAGCATATTTAACTTCATATCACTAGCTCTATTTGTGTAAGGTTTGTGCTCTAATTTGCAATATAATTGATATTACTTTTAAACAAAGACGATGTTTCATCCATCGATTTTTAGATGTCAAAGCTTTCTAGCGACTGGTGACGCCTATAAATATACGCATAATTGTTATGAAGACGTTCTTTACGTCCTCCGCTCGACAATGCAGCATTTATAGATTTTTATGATACTAGTTTCTAACGACCTAATCTCTGTTACCCAATGTTTTACCTGGTTTCGCACCGGTGCAATGCTGATAACATAATGTTAATGTATATATTCGAAAACATTCATTTAAATTACATGCTGTAAAATGTAATTCTGACCTAAGTACCGGCAAAGTTCGTGACGCTACTACTCATGTCCAAATAAGTATTTAAGGTACTTATTTGGACAAGGATTAAAAAGCTGTATTTCTTAAAATCGGCTTAGGTATATAAGCCATTAGGTACTTCTCATAAAAAGTATTCGATAAAAAAATATTATTGTGAGTTATCCCTAAATGGTAGGACATAATATATCATCGCGGACTTTTTAGTGGACCTATTTAAGGTGTACAATACTGTAGTACATTTTGATCTATCTAATAGTTTCAGCCAGCATTTGCAATATAAGAGCAAAAATGTGGTTATTTAAGACATAACGTTAGAAACCTATAAAATTATCAGTAAACTCTACTATAAAATGAATGTTTCTACTTAATATATAAAAACTTTCATTTTATAGTAGAGTTTACAAATTTATTATATAATAATAAAATATTATATTATGTATATATACCTTCCTCTTGAATCACTATTTATATTAAAAAACACTCATCACAACCCGTTGCGTAGTTTTAAAAATTTAAGCATATTTAGGGACAGACGGATAGCGACATTGTTTTATGCTGTGTAGTGAAGAGGCTCTACGCTGCATTACAGCCGAATAGGGCCATGACCTTAGGTATATCCTCTCGCTTACACGATACCGGCGCGCGGCGTAAAGTTACCTACAGCTGTCGTACAGTTCGTAAGTATCCGGTGGTCCATGGGGAAGGAGGAGAAGGAACGAGGGCATCGGTTCTTGAAAATGGCTACCACTGCTTGTTTGGCCCCCTAAAATATATAAAAAGTTTTGATAGAAGACGGAGACGTAGGAATGTAATGATCACATGTTATTTACATAGACGCGAATTGAGCGGTCGCACTCTGCACCTAGGCAAATGTACTAGGCTCCTCTAAAACGTTAGAAGGTAGACATCTAAAATCTATGTATCAGGCTTCTATTCCACGCGGAAAGGTGAATCTAATCACGAAAAGGCAATCTGCACAATATACATACGTTCCTAGTGAAATGATTTATCTGCAACAAACACACAATACTAGGGCAGCAGCATTAGCTACTGCATAAACAGGGGTGTGATTTGAAATACACACATAAACACACTTGCACAACGAGAGAGAGATGGGTTTCATTGCACGATCATTGTTTAGAAAGAGAAAGAACCAATGTTTGAATGTGTGGCCAACTTGTTTGAATCGGCAATTCGGAGACATAATATTGTATCTTAAAAGTTCCGCTGTTCTTGCAATTTGCGAGTTCATTTTACAATATATTATTGCATATTTATAACGTGAGATTTCTTACGCGATATTGGAAAAGCAGCTTTAAACAGGTAGTGCTTCTTTCTTTAATGGTACAATAACGGCGTTGAGAAATGGTTACTCTGTCTCGTTTTAGGGTTTGTAGTCTGTGTGTTTAGTATGTAGTATGATATGTGGGTGATATAGTGCCTTGTTGTAACATATAGCGACATGCCTCATTAAGGCCGGTGTAAACGGTACGATTGTAACAGTGATGGCTATGCTGAGATTCCAGTGGCCCATTTAAGGGGTAGAGGGAAGGAGAGTTGCCAGTCTCCTTAAAGATATGCGCGTGTTTATGCGTAGTACAGGTAACGATTAAATGGCTTTGACTGCTCGTTTGCACACGTCTTATACTATAAAAGAGGAGCGTTTGTATTTTATTTGAGACTAGCTGCGCCCCGCGGTTTCACCCGCGTAAATTTTGTTCAAATGGAAAATAGAAAATCATCCCATGGCATTCCATAGGAACATTTTTTCGGGATAAAAACTAACCTGTGTTAATCCAAGTTACTCTCTATGTGTGTGCCAAATTTCATGAAAATCGGTTCAGCAGTTTTTGCGTGACGGACTAACAAGCAAACAAACAATCATACATACGCATTATACAAAATATGGAAATATAATCTGAAATAAATGAATATTATTATTATATTAGTAGGATTAGCATTGCGGTTTTACGCCCCGCGTCATCCACATACGTAGTGTACACCATACTCGGTGGTACCCAGGGTGCTACTCGGTAAATGGGCTGTCTACCACCATCTCTATCTCTCTCTATCATCTACCAGTAAGTTCCTGATATTAGCCGGTCCAACCGAACAAAGTACAAATAAAGCCTTCTGATAACATAAGTAGCTATAGACGTAGTACCTATAGACTTGCCTGTGCGTCAGATAACGACTTTGTTAAATATTGTATTTGATAACGTATACGTAATAACAAAAAAATTGCTTATTTTCTTTAAACGTGTTTTAAATTATACGTAGCTGATTGGTTTATATTTCATTGACGATTATTGCCATATTCCTACAATGTAAACGAGCCTTTACCCACCACCCCCGCTCCTACCCACCTCTCGGTATACAGAGCTAGTCGCCGGAGGTGCACGGGGGTTTGGATGTAATGTAAACGAGCAGTCAGTCTCACAGTAAGGTACACAACATGTATTTGAGTTTGGCTACTAATGGCCAGAGAGACCGAGTGGCCCCCTCTCCCGCGACTCTCAAGGGCATGCCGTGACGTCATAGTTTTCACTTTACTGGAGTATGTGGGCAAGAGGTACCTCCACGATCCTGCCAGCATCATTCTTGTACAATACAGAACATTACTTACTACCTCTTGCTAAAATAATAATAATTACACAAAGTTGGGAATTGTTGGAACATGTTATATATGATTATATATTTGTACTTTATGTAAAAAATACTTTCTGCGTGGCTAGGAAAGATGGTGTAACCATTATTATCGCCATGTAAGAGTGAGTATTCTTAGACGATACAAGAAGAGGACAGCTCTCTGTCTAACTCTATGAGAGGCTATTCTATATTAAGCTTTAAATCACCATCCTTTACGTACCTACATACCTGCCAGTATCAGATAATAAAGCCAAAAATTATATAAACAACAAGGTAAATGAATACCAGATAAGCATCTGGCCCTGCTTTGCGTCATTGTCCACGTAATATCTTTAGAAACGGTACATATTTTATTGGGATAAATACAATTATTAAGTATGCCATTCCAGAGTATAACTTCCAAATCGTGAATCACTAACATGTAACTTGTAGGTAAGTATACAACTTTCAAATTTAATATAAGGATTTTATTATAATTAGAAGGATACAACGAGGCAGTAAGCAAATTGATAAGTAATTATTCTAAATTATTTATTACTAGCTTCCGCCCGCGGCTTCGCCCGCGTGAATTTCAAAAATCCCTATAAATTTTAACTTATTATGTTATTCTGATATGAAAGCTATATTACTGTAAAGTTTCATGAAAATCCGTTCAGTAGTTTTTGTGTGAAAAAGTAACAAACACACAAATTTTCGCATTTATAATATTAGTAGGATGTAGTTTATATTGAATTTCCTCAACCAAGCTTTTACTTTCAACTTTAGTCGTTTCAGTTATCGAGTTCCACTGAATGAAATAAAGAGTTAAATTAATAGTCTGATGTTTGTAAATTATGCCACCAGCCCATCCTTATGTATAAGGAACGAAACATTCACATTCACAAGTCACAACACAAGCGTCATACCCCTGCAACTGTACACACTACAATTAAGTACAATCCGGTTAAAATTATATGCATCTTTGCAGAAGGCTCCGCCTCCCGTAGCCTTAGTTCGGTTATGAAACTACTACTGCGGCGGCATGACGTCATCGACGCTGGGTGCACATCGCGACCGCGTTATACGAAAGTCAGTTGCAAGCGGGAATGCACTTGTTCGTTGCGCTGTGCTCCTGGTACAGTGGTCGCTGTTGACGCGTGTTAGTGAGTCATGGGCGTGTGCGGCGGGCGGCGCGAACAAGGTCGCCGACCTGGCACGCCATCTCTGAGGGTGACCCATATTCCTGAGATAAATATGATCATATACATCTTGGACAAGGTGGAACGAGATAAATGTGAAGATTGGCAAAAATTACAAAAGGAAAGGGGCTGTTTTACTACCATGTAGTAGATAGGGGAAGAACATCTATAATTTTCAAATTTGAATAATGCCTCATTTTATTAGAGAAGAAAGGGTTTTTAGTGGTCTTTTTTATAGTATTTATAAGGGCAATAATCCCAGATGTTATTATTGTTGTTGCCGTGCCATGCTGCATTGCAGCCGAATAGGGCAGACACGACTGAGGAGGTGGTAATATTTTATCACATTTCTACTGGATTGAGTTTCTTTTTGGTGTTTTCATTGGAAGGGAGGAGCAGAAAGCAGAGCAATTGTAACTTTACGCCGGTATGGTGTAAGCGAGATGTTCCTTCCCAGTCGTGCCGGCCCAATTCGGCTGCAAGCAATGTGGAAAGCAAAACCTTTTACTAAAACGTCAGCAAAACCTCTTTGAAGTCTACCATCTGTCGTAGTTTATGATTTAGTTAGTTAATTAGTTTATCACGCTTAAGTGGCGCTTAGTAAGGCATGTATGAATAAATAAAAAGAAATCATTATATTTAGTTATAAGAATTATATAAGATAAACTTTTCTTAAATTTGACTACTTTTCGTAATCGTAGTAATATCATTATGTACCTAACGTGTCCGTATTACTGTTGGGTTCGGCTGTGTACTAACCGAAACTACCTAACCTTAGTACTTACAGCTACTTTCATTCATATATTTGGCGATTTGAGACAGTAAGTAGTTCGGAATAAATTTAATAAGAATACTAAACCCTACTATGTATATACCCTATATACCCTATTTTTAAAATTATTCAACCGATGATCATAAAAGTGTGATAAAAAAAACGGACGCGAGCGAAGCCGCGTGTAAAAGCTATGTCGAAAGGCCTTCTCTTTTAATAAACACATTAACAACCTGCCACTCGTATACAACCCACCGTTATTGTATTCTACACACCTAACTCTACTCATGTGTGGTCCATACAAGCTCATACCATATGTGTTGCATGAGAAATTCGCACACAACATGTCTAAAAGGGTTGAACATGTGGGCTATATGAACCAGGGTAGCAGAAGCGGCGAGAGAGTTGATGTCACACATGCCGCGCCCGTGTGCTCCCCCCGTGTCGTATGGTAGGGGTTGGAGGTTACGCATGTGTGATTAGAGCCGAGAGGGGTTTGCGGTTGTGTGTGTCGACGCTTCAGTAGGGGAGCTTACCTCGTGTGGCTCTGACGTTAGGGGTTGTGGTACATATGAATGAAATTGAGTCTCATTTCATATTGTACAATGAGTCACTGTTTCATATTTTAAAATAAGAACAATGAAAGACGAATATTTATTTTATCTTTTGTTAAAGCAAACAAGTAGTCGTGGAATTGTAGTCATATTGTATAACTGGCTACATCTATAAACGTTGCACAGATAGACGCTGTGTGTATAAAATGACCAATTATTTTTCACAGTAGTAGATATTATAAGCTATAAATCAAAGTAGGCTACATTCCAAACATAATTTTAATTAGTATAATTAGATAGACCTACATAATTATATAGTTTACATAGTAAGAGTCGTATGTAATGTGTAGTAACAAATAAATAGTACAGTCATTGTTATCTTTTTTTAAATAGTATAAGGGGCCAAACGAGTACGAGTCACTACGCCGCGCCGGTTTCGTGTTAACAAGAGGTACCTCACCTATCGTGCCTGCCCAACTCGACTGCATGAAAATATAATTGACTTGTTATTTAGATGTGTTGCCCTTCTCTTTCTTCCTCCCTTCCAAATTCAATTTTAAGGAATTTTTTTATCATATGAGAGAGGTACGTCTCCGATTGTGCCGGCAATATTTTGTTTCAATGCAGTATGGCACTGCTTTTACAAAATATTATACATCTGGGATATTTTTTTTGTATTTAATCCATACATAAAACTTGTTGTTGTACCACTAGTCTAGTCGAAATGTTCAAAATGGTGTTAATTCTTGATAAAGGTCCTAAAAATATGAGCGATAGCTCATTGGATTCGGAATGACGTCTAG